>VDFB02103968.1:0-26916 GCA_007258455.2 Sequoia sempervirens | reverse complement strand
AATTTAGAAATATAAATGATGAGTAATTTCTATCGCATATAAATGATGATGATGCTTTCAACAATCATCATTTATATCTGACCGAAGCTACCATTCATCAACATACTAGGCCTCATTATTCTTTTTAGCACAATCCCTTATTAAAAAGAAATGTACAAGAAAGATAAGAAATGACGTATCATTAGAGGAAAAAATGGTGACATGTAGATAGATCATATGAAGGAAAAGTGTCCCAAACTATGATATATGCTTAACTTGGTCCTACATCAATCTATTTCTTAGTCAATGATTCTTCACAAGTTATGGAGTGCATAGATCCAATTTCATATTCCCAATTTTTATCATTGATTGAATAATGAATTAACAAAGTGATCACTTATTAAAAGAAAAAATATCAGTAAGAGAGCCTTTTTCTTTCCTTTTCATTTTATCATTAATTTTTTGTTAGTTTTAATAGTTTAAATTTGATTGTGTTAATTGGTTGATCAATTAATTAGACTCTAAAGTAATTATAAGATGATTTATTCCCTTAAATTTTGGTGAACTTGTGGATTTATATCCAATGGTGTAGTAGGATTTTGAGTGAGGGAAAGATTATCATGGATAAGCAACACTCATAACTAGCAATGAAAATGTTAAAAATTAGAATTATGCAATTTTACATAACAAATCAAAGGACTTATCTATAAAATATTTAAAAGGTAGTAATTATTTTTTTAGGAAATTGAATCTAATTTATAAACTAGTATTTTATTAAAATTAAATTAATATGGTAAAATATAAATATTTCAAAAAAGCACTATTTAAATTTTTATGAAAAAAAGGAGTTGCTTGTTCAACCAACCTAATTTGGAACAAAAATAATATTTTTCATCAAAATATATATATAGTTAAATGAAACATTGGGTAGTTAGAGATGATTTAAATCTTCTTATTTTGAGATGTATACAATATTAAAAATAAATATAACTCTAGGTATAGTCCACATGCCCTACCTAGAAACATTAATCCACCTCCTATCATTTTAATATTTAAAAACACATACCTTGTTTCTTCCCCTAAAACTAGCCTACCTTGCACTATAATGGCTCTATTTTGTAGAGAAGTTGTATGTAAATGGAATTTTCACCACCAATCAAAACAAACTACATTAATGGGCATTGATTTTCCCCCCTTTCATTATGGTGGATATTGTGCTTATTTTAACTTATTCTAAATCATAGATAGATTACCCATCCCAACATAAAATTTATAACACCTTCAAAGAAACAATTCTAGAGGTAATGTGTTCCACTCTCATTAAGTACAATGTCTTGAAATATTAGAAATATATAACTATAAAATGCATACCTACCTCCAAAAATTCAAATTACAATAATTTGACCGCTAAGACCATATGAATTCTACATAGATTAATATTAATTTTACACGTTATGATAATTGTTTTCATTATGAAAATAATTGAACCTTAAATTTATAAGAATATAATTTTATGACTTATGATGGAGTGGTTGGACAATTTCAATTCAAAAGGTCATTTGAGAGATAGGAGAAAATGATTTATCCCTAGACTCTGTAGTCTATTTTATATAAGTTTAATAATAATACTCTTGTAATTTTTTTACCAATAATAATTTTATCCACAAAAAATTATTATGTTGAGAGGCATTATATAATTGTATTAAGGGGGATGTGAAGAACTTGTGCACATAAAAAACTCCCCCTTTGATCATGGTATCAGCAATAAATCATGACTGTTAATGTTTTGAATTTTATATTTGTGAAAACATAAGTAAAGACAAAAGATTTAAAAAAATAAAATCAAAAAATAAAATAAATATATTTTTTAAGAATTTATTCTAGAAAAATATTAGAATAACTACTAAAAATATTTTAATAACATGATAAGTTTTTAATTTTTTAATTGTTTTGAATTTCATATTTATAAATAATAATACTTAATTTTATATAAGAATAGAAATTCAAATTAAAATTTTATTTTTATTTAAATTATTTCTCATTATCTATATTAATCTTTCCACCATAATTATTTTTAAAAAAATATTCAATTCAAAACTTAACATATTTTATATAGATAAGAAAATATCTCAATTTTATGGACCTTGTTATCAAAAAAATCAAATCCACCACTTTAAAAAGAATAAGAAAACTTAAGAAAATATTTTAAAACAATTCATTTTTTCCATAGTATTAAATTGTAAGACACCTCCAAAAGAATATATCTCCACATATTTTATATAGATTTTTTAATAAGTACACACTATCTCAATTATTATTATTATTATTTTATCGATAAGGAAGGATTATTTAGATTGATCCCCACCAATAAAGATCACAAGGGGACCTCCTCCCATACTATCTCAATTCTATTTCTACACATTTAATTGATTATTATAATCAATAATTATCATGACTTAAATATATCAATTTAAAACTTTGTTTGGCTTTTTCTAAATTAACTAAATGTTTTTAATAATTCATTCCATAGTTTGAACTGCCTTCCACAAAGCTTGGAGTGCATGTACATCGTCCAGTGCAATATTATTGACGGAAAATTGGCATCACTTACAAAGATTTATGTTAAAAATATGTGCATTGTATTCTTTATGAGATTTAGACTAAAACCAGACCAAATACTTCAAATTGAACGTGTTTTGACTCACTGATTTAGGCTAAAACCAGATCAACTACTTCAAATTGAACGTGTTTTGACTCACTTCGGCTTTAGACTTTCTATATATTCTCTCTACCCCAACCCTACCAGTAACTGACAAATGCTTCTATAATAACAAAGTAAATGCTTTTTATATAAGGTTAGTGTCACAATTTCTTTTATATATGGCATACAGTATTGGAGCGCCCAGGCCGTTGCCGGGGGAATTGCCTATTGACTTGTATATGAGATAAACAGGAATCTTGTTTTATGATTAGTTAATCTGCTAGGTAGATGTGTTGCGACTTTCGATGAGAATGTCGAATACATCTATTTAAGGAAATGTATCCGCTGTTGTAAATAGCGAAACAATGGGAGCTGCGTGGGTTTCACTGCTTATTTTCATGGCGTTGATTGGTGTGGGTGAGAGCGAGGGAAAAGGGCCCAAGACAGTTGCTCTTCTTTCTTCTGCTGGTTGGAAACCCAACGACAACACGTACTTGGTTTCTTCAGATGGTACGTTTTGTGCTGGGTTTTATAACGTGACCGCAAATCTTTATGCCTTTGCTGTCTGGTATGCCGACGATTCGGAGCGAACTCTGGCGTGGATGGCGTACTCAACTTCTCTTGTGGGCGGCAACTCTTCTTTGTCCTTACAAGACGGGGCTCTCTCCATTTTGGACGAGAAAGGTGTAATTGCGTGGAGGAGTAAGGACACGCCTAATTCTAAACATGCCATGGATCTTATTTTGCAGGACTCCGGCAATCTGGTGTTCAATCAGTGGGAAAGCTTTAAGGATTTCCCCACGTTTAATCTTCTTCCCACACAAGATTTCAGCACAGGGGACGTTTTGCAGTCGAGATTTGCAAACGGTACTTATGGTAGAAAAGGCGACTACTATTCTCTTTCTTTGGAGGAACAGTCCAACAAACTTTCCTTGTACTATCACACGAAGGAAGAGGAAGGGCAGGCACCCAGATGGTACTGGCAATCCGGTAGCTTTCCAGCAGTTACTTTGGACGAGTCTGGATATCTGAATAGAAGCAACATCAATGAAAATTTCTTGATCATGGCGTCCGACCGGGGCAAGGACCGGTTGAGAAGATTGACTTTAGATAGAGACGGAAACCTCCGCATGTATAGTCGGAAAAAATATCCTCCCTTTTCTTCATGGGAAATAGTGTGGGAAGCTGTTCCGCAACACTGCAAAATCTACGGGGCCTGTGGAGAGAACGCTGTCTGTAAGGTAAACTCGGGCTGGGAAGCAATTTGCGAATGTCCTCCTGGTTTCGACCGGCACCGTGTCGATAATCGAAGCTGCAAGCCCCGCAATGATATCAAGAAGCTCACCGATGTATCATTTGTTCCCCTGGATTATGTCTATTTTGATGGACCGAATTCTGCGCCAGAGTCTGCTACAAGATTACCAGCCTGCATGAAGTTTTGTAAGAGCAACAGCAGCTGTCTGGGCTTCGCGCACAAACTGGACACAGGAAACTGTGTCTATCAATTCGACAAATTGGTCAACGGATATTGGGGCCCAGTAACGCAAACGCGTATGTATTTGAAGATCTCTGCAAGCGGGGAAGAAGGTCCGAATCTCTTTCATGGTTCGATCTCTGTAGTCGAAAATGTTTGTCCGATCCGTCTAGAAATACCCTTCCCCAGGAGTCAATCGGACCACAGGACGCGAAATCTCATCATAATCTTCTCCATTTTCGGCTTGGAGCTCTTGTGTGGGGCTTATGCCTTCGGCGCGTTTCTGAGGAAGTACTCGCAATTCAGAGACATAGCCCGAATATTCGCGTTGGATCTTCTTCCTTCTGGCGGGCCTAAGAAATTCTCGTACGCAGAGCTCAAAGCAGCCACCAATGACTTCAGCAATATACTGGGGAAGGGAGGATTCGGGACGGTGTACAGGGGCCTTCTGCCCGATCAGAGGCAGATCGCCGTGAAGAAACTGGAAGGCCTTCATCATGGAGAACAACAATTCTGGGCTGAGGTGACCATTATAGGGCGAATCCATCATCTCAACCTTGTTCGCATGTGGGGATTCTGCGCAGAAGGCGAGCACAGATTGCTAGTGTACGATTACATACCCAATGGTTCGCTAGAGAAGCATTTGTTCAACACGGAGGGAGCGACTGCAATGGAGTGGGGCGTACGATACCGCATAGCATTGGGAGTAGCGAGAGCCATCGCGTACCTGCACGAGGAGTGCCTGGAATGGGTTCTTCATTGTGATATAAAACCGGAGAACATCTTGGTCGACGAGCACTTTTGTCCTAAAGTTTCTGATTTTGGATTGGCTAAATTGGTTGAGAAAGAGCGCAGCTTGAAAGTGTCTACGATCAGAGGGACACGGGGATATTTAGCACCAGAATGGTTTCAGAGCTATCCTATCACGGCAAAAGTGGATGTATATAGCTTTGGTATGGTGCTTTTCGAAATGGTTAGTGGAAAAAGAAATATAAATGCCTCATCTGAAGAAGACAGTGAGTTCTTTTTTCCTGAATGGGCTTTCCAGACGGTGATAGTAGAAAGAAAGCCAGAAGATGTGGTGGATAAAAGATTAAACGGAGTAACGGAAAGCCAAAGTGAAATGGAAGCGGTGCGGAGGGTGGTAAAGACAGCGTTGTGGTGTATTCAGAGTCGCGCGGAGGAGAGGCCTTCGATGGGGATGGTGGCCAAGATGTTGGAAGGTAGCATAGAAATTGAGGACCCTCCTAAGCCCTCAATATTCCAGGACACTGGTGAAGATCTACAATCACCTTTTTTTTAGCAGTATGAACTTATCCACCAAGACTTCTTTTACTTAAGAGGTATTATGTTATCCACTTTTGGATTTGAATGGTGGAAATATGAGGAGTCAGATGTATTGTGTGCTTAGCGTCGTGGGAGATTTATGAATCCACGCTTGTGTTTGTGTTTGGGTTTAGAATTTTCGTTGTAAGCTATATTAGTACTTGCATCTAAAGAAGGTTTAAGGATTACGTCGATAGAAAATTATATGTATGTTAATATATTAGAGGGTAGTGTTTGTGTATGGGTGGGTATGGGTGCCATGTGCTGTAAGTTTTAGTTGCATGTGATTGGATTAAACAATTAATAATAAGTGCAAAATAATGAAATAAAATAAACTTTCACAAATTTAGATCTTTTCCACTATATGTAGTCAGTTAATTATTTTGTATTTTTTAAATTTCATTTGAGGTGAATGAAAAATAGCAACTAGTTAAAAGAAACATTTATATATAAGTAATGATTGTTTATAATAAGAAGCATTTATATAAAAGTAATTAAATTAATATATGTATAATAATACTTAAATATATGAAAATAATTATTAGTAAATAATATAATAATTAAATAATATATAAATGAAGTTGTAAAGATAAAATCATTACAAATATTTATTTAATATTATTAGTAATGGTTCGTATTAATAATCAAATTAAATAGTAACATGAATAACAAGTATTAAATAATAATTGTTTTACTAACAATGATTAACAATTCTAATAATTAAAAAATTATATTATATATAATATCAATTATTTTTTAAAAATATTATATTTAAATACTTATATACATATATATATGTTATTCAAGTATATATTTATTTTATATAATTTTTTTATTATAATTATATTTATTATTTTATATTATATAAACTATTAGATATAATATATAAGTTATAAATATAATATATTAATATTCAACGCTAAAATAATTCATGATGACTCTTTTATTTGGAAACTCTAAAGAAATCATATAAAAATGCCGAATTGATGAGTATTTGTGGCGAGAAAATCATAAAAACGAGAAAACATGATTTCCTTATCTTGCAACTGCATTAAACTTCCCACACACAATTCAATTAATTACCTCACCCTCCTGCGAAACTGCCTCTTTGCAACTTATAATTAATAAAGAAAAAATAAACTTATAAACACTGCCCATCACCAACCTCCTCGTTAATGGCAGAAAGGCGGTCTCGAGACTAAATGCTGGTAATTAGTTGATAGTATTGGGGCAAAAAAATGGTGGAACAAAGATTTTGGTGGCAACAAAAATAGTGGAACATATATTTCAACGACAATGAAAAGAATGACAAAAATCAACATCTAAAAATGGTTTCATGGTAACCTGTTTACGGCGTGAGATAAGTTTCGGTTGAAAGTGCATTCACAATATATATAGCCTATTGGCTAAAAATATCATTTGTGGGTTTGTAGGATTTTTAATGTTTATTTTATTTTATTTTGTGTTTTGTTTTAAGTTTTATTTTGTTTGGGGTTGTCAAACATGTTGAAATCTATAAAATTCCCTGGAACTAGGGTTTCTTCACATGTCGATGTTACACTTGACCTGGTCTCCAAAGGGGTAACCTTGACTAGGATTTGTAGCTCTTCATCACAACAAGGGAAGTCTGTCTCGTTGGCTACCATCAAGTTGGGGTCACACGATGCTTCTGTGGGTTCTTTTGATCTTTTGGCCACCTCCCCTGCTAGTTTGAATGGAATTGTGGCTTATGCAAATGGTCCAACATAAACTACATTCTCTCCATCACTGATAGGTTTTGGTGATGATTTCACAGGTCTTGTTGGCTTTAGTGGGCCTGTTGTGCTAGGGAAAAAGACTTCTATGTTGGCTTCTAGGTCTTTTCCTTTTGGGCAAGGTGTTGCAAGGCTTAATCCCTCCTCCTTGAAGGCTGCCATGTCTAGTTCACCTCCCCCACCATCACCTCCACAACACCAAAAATTAAATGCAAAAAAAATTGTGGTGAAGGTCAACGAACATGGTGAATGATGGGCTCTTAGGGTTCTTTGATGTGCTACCTCTTCCCCAACAGTTTCTTTTGTTGGGGAGATTGTTGATGAACTGGCAAAAAATATATCTTATTTTACAAAATAGGGGCTGGTTAGTAGATTCTGGGGTTTTGGCCAAGGCTTGCAAAGCTACACAAATGGATTGCAAAATCTTGGAAACCTGTACGGGAGGGGGATGTAGAGATTTACCCCATGGAAAGGGGATTCTTTATGGTGGATTTCGATAATGCAAAGGACCAAGACTTAGTTCTATATGAATACCAACAGAGCTAGAAGGATCAACATTTATTATTATTGAAACCCTAGCACTCCTCCTTCAATCCTCTCACAGAATCTTTCAATTTGGCTCTAGTTTGGGTAAGGTTGCTAAATCTTCCTCCTCAATTTTGGTGTGATTCATGCTTTGAAGCCATTGGTAGTTCACTGGGAAATTTTTTAAGGGTGGATGAGGGCTCCTCAAAATTTTTGCACACTACCTACACTCACATATTAGTGGAGATAAACACAACCAAAGATCTCCCTCTGAATGTACTTCTAAAAATGGCAGGGATGGAATGGAATCAATTTCTTGATTATGAGGGATTACCTTTTCTATGTTGTCGATGTTTTAGCACTTGCCACATGGCCGCATATTGATCAAATTGTGGGCATGAAATCCAAGCTACTTGGTGGAAAGATGCCACCCCTCATCATTACTCAATGGAAAAGGATGGGTCAGCTGGTGAGGCCATTGTGCCACCAAATGTTACTGATATTGCCTCGGACAAGGCACCAAAGGAAATGGATTTCTCCTCTACAATGGGAAAACTTGATGGAGATGCCCCTCCTCCTAGAAAAACCCCAAAGAAAAGGAGTGGGGATCAAATTGGGAAACTTGTTGATTTAGAGGCCTCGATAGATTCTCAGCAAGAAAGTCATGATAAGATCAAGGATGGAAATTCAAGAATAACTTCCCCAAAGGAAAGCCAAATAACTAGAGGAAAAGGATAGGATATGGATGGAGGCTCGTTAGAGGAAAATTGGACAAAGGTACAAAGGAAAAGGAAGAAGAACGAGGTGAAATGTAACAAGAAGTACAGATCCCACTGTGAAGGTGGTATGGGGAAAGAAGCAATGTAAATGAATGGTGAGGATGAGGTCCCTCGAATGTGGCCTCCCTAGTTCATAGCTCTAGTCATTAGCAGCGATTTACTAAGCAAAAAAAAGTGTTTTATTTTGTTTGGATTTTTGAGTATGACCTCTTAAATTCCTTTTTTTAATACATTTAATATTATTTTTCAATAATATAGATATATATTTTTAAATCACATTATATCTTTATGTAATTACTTTTGGTATTGTCAAAATGTATTGTTATAATATTTTTTAAATGGTATATAAATGGAATCTAATCTTAAATAAATTATTTACTTATAATTGATCTTATATCTTGTCCATTATATACTATCTTGAAAAACTCCTATTTACAAGATCTTAAAAAAAAAAAAATTCATTCATTAATTTTTATACTAAATACTTCAAATTGAGTGACAAGGATCTTGTAATTCTAGAAAATTCTAGGTCATTAAACAAGATTGTTGGGTATAAATTTCCCATAAAAAATTCATGTAGATTAACAAATTACATTAATACTACATCAACAATAACATCCTAGGCATTGTATTGTAACTTATTATACAATGTGGTTCTCAATTTTGTGTATTTGCAACATGTTTGGTTGCCATCAAAAAAGACATCAATCTTCATTTTTCTTTATACTAGGCCTCATTATTCTTTCTAGCACAATCCCTTATTCAAAAACATGTATCAAACATGCAAGAAAAATAAGAAATGGTGCATCATTAGAGGAAAAAAATGTGACACATGTGAACTAGATCATATGAAGAAAAAGTGTACTAAACTAGGACATAGGCTTAACTTGGTCCTATATCAATCTAGATCTCAATCTCCTATTTTTCACAAGTCATAAAGTGCATAAATCCAATTTTATATTCCCAATTTTTATTGTTGATTGAACAATTAATTAGCTTGAAATGATCACCTATTAAAAGAGAAAATATTGATAAGAGCTAAGCCTTTTTCTCCATTTTAACTTAATTATTACTTTTATCTTAACTTTAATTGTTTAAATTGGAATAAGTTGTTAATTGGTTGACCATTTAATTAGACTCTAAATTAATTATTATAATATGATTTATTTCTTTAATTTTTGGTGAAGTTGATATATATCCAACCTTGTTCTTTCCACGAAGATTTTGAGTAGGGGAAAGATCAACATGTCCAAATAATACTAATAACTAGCAATACAAATAATAAAAATAGACTAATATAATTTAAATAACAAATCAAAGGATGTATCTATTAAATATTTCAAAGGTAAAAATTGTAGGAAATTGAATTTATTTTTATTGAGTAATTTAAATTTATATGATAAAAATTAGATATTTTAAAGAGGCACTATTAAAAAATCTAGTAGAAAAAAGAAGTTAATCAACATAATTTGGAACTAAAAATAATATTTTTCATCAAAACTTGTATGCACTTGTAAAAGAAACATGAGTGGATGAGATGCATATTTTCATGAAATATATTTGTAAATAAATAATTATTTATTAATTTTAGTGTGAATTTTTGAAAAACATTTAAAAGTGTTTTTTTGGTTAGTTTAAAATAGTAAAAGATGGAAATAAACTCCTCCTAAAATTATGGCCAACAAATCCCATAGTGTGGTCCCCCCAAGCTTGGTTGACTGAAGCTCAACTTTGACAACTCTGCCAAACCTAACCTAGGTCAGGTAGGTAGGGTTGGGGTCATCCATGACAATAGGGGGAAATTAATTCTAGCTTACACAGTCAATTTGGGGTTTTAATTGTCTAGCTTTGCTGAGGTGAAAATGGCCTTCCACGACATGCAAATTTCCACACAAGTTGGGCTTTCAAATGTGGTTATAGAGCGAGATTCTAGAAGCACGATTCTCTTGTTGATGAGGAAAGCCTTTCCTTGCTAGACCCTCTAGGACCTTGTGTGACCCTCTGCTCACAATCTCATGATTTCCCTAAAAAATTATAGTGTTAATCATGTGTATAGAAATGGTAATAAAGTTACCAATGTGATAGAAAATCTTAGAGCCTTTACTCCAAATTTAGTAATATGGGATAATACCCTCTATATCCTAGGTCAGGTGCTCAAATTAATTCAACATGATGCTAAAGTACTGTCAAAATGAGATCGAGTTGGATACGATGTCAGATCTTATTGATAGTTGCCACACTCCTTAATTATGGAAAATTAAGCCCATTAAACCATCTTTTCATATATGCATTTACTTGCGGCTTTGGTTTTCTTATAGCAATTTCTATAGTTGGTATTACCTTGCTCTGAATTTTTTTATTTTAGTAATGGGGGGTGATTTGGTTTAGGATGAACCCACTAGCTACGAGGGATGGGAACAAGACAAGGAGGTTTGGGCCATTCTGGAATGGAGCAAGTTAGCTTCGTTTGTGGAGGGTATGTAGGGGCATGACCCCAAGATTTATATGGAATTCACTAATTCTTGAGTGAATGGCACTGTTATTGTTGAAGGGATTTCCTTCATGGTGACTCCTGAGCTAAACATAGAGGTGACAGAGAGCTCTCTAGAAGGGGAGTGTATATCTTGTAAGTTGAAAGGCCATTACCAAAAAGACATGGAATGATTTTTGAAAGAGGGCAAGAGGATGAATAGATTGCATAATGGATTTAATCAAGTGGACTTGCTTGGTGTTTGGAGAAATTGTAGAATTCCTCATGAGGTATGTCACACTCGAGGGACGGTTCTGCTACTTTCATGCTCATCTTTTCCCTATGCTTAATCATCTTAAGTATAATGTTGAAATGAACTTTTCCTTTTGGCTTTTGTCCTCACTAGAGCAATCTGTTAGAAATGTTTAGGCTAAATGCAAGAAATTACCCATCCACCAAGGCCTTATTTATCATCTTCGCAAGTTTCATTCTATAGTGTTACCCTCCCCTATCACTATTTGAAAGAACACTTTCACCATTCACGACCCCACCAATCCCTTTATGGACCCAAACCCCTCTATTACCCTAGACGAAACCCCTCTTGTTATTCATTGTAGCACCCAAGCATGGGGTAAAGCCATTGTTAATGAAAAAACCCCTCCTGACCCCATCACTTGTACCCCTTTGTCGAAACCCATGCCTATTTCTTCTTCTAGGTCAAAGGAGTCTAACAACTCGAATAGTGATGAGTTATGTAATCCCATCTTGTCCAACTCTCCTATACACTCTTCTACTCATGTGAATGTCTCAGATGTCCCTAACACCCCCTATTTCTAGCCCTAACCTTCAAAATTCTCCCAATTTTTCCATCAATCTAGAGGGAAACAAAACTAAACCTAGGTCAATTCATGCCTCTAGTGACCCCCTCTATAGAAAAATCAATGAAATCTCAAAGAAAATTAATTTCTAGAAGGATATCATGAAGTGGCTCTTGGGCCAACTAGTAACGACTAAATAAAGAATCCAAATTCTTGAAGGCAAGGTTCTAGAGTAGTACATACTGTGGTTGAGGGAGGTGGATAACAAGGGGCACTGCGACATGATTGCCTCTTTGGACAAGTTGTTTGAGAGGTGGGTGATTTGGGAGAAAGAGCTAGAAGATTTGTGTTTCATTGTTGGCATAGAGGAAGATAAAAGGAATTTATTGACTGAGATTGATGTTATCCATCAAAAGAAGGAGAAAACCATGCAATGCCTTAGGGTCATCACCGATTACAATAAAGAAATTATGAAGAACACTACCCTCACCCTTCATGTTTTCCAAGATGAATTAAGGAAGTGCCAGGGGAAATAAGCTATAGATGATGGATAGGAGGAGGGTCATATGCAGAAGAAGAAAGGTAAAATGGTAGATGCCTCAACTCATGATGTCAAGGTGGATACTTAGGCCATTCAACATGGGCTTCTGACTTTCAAAAAGAAGCTCCAATTTATATCCCAAGAATGGAATGCGATCATTGGTCTCAAGTTGTTGGGAGACCTATAGGTGTCCTGTAGTCTTGTGTTGGTCTCGATTCTATTTGCTTTCTTTGTTGTTTTTTGTTGGTCAAACCATTTAAGTTTAAGTTTATGTTTTAGTTTCTGGATCTCACTGCTCGTGAGTTCCTCATTTGCTTCTATGGTGGTTTTCTAATGGGTACTCGCCCTTCCAGTTTTAATCTAATCAAAGCAAAGCCCATAGTGTGAAAAAAAATTTAGATTTAAAAAATGATATAGAGTTTGAAAGCTATGAGTGGTTAAATACATATATATAAGGAACTAGGACATAGTGTATGTACAAGATAAATAATAATTAATTATCAATATTGTAATGATAAATAAATTATGTTTTCTTAATTGTGAGAGATTCCTCTACAAACCCTTCATTTTATTAAATTTAGCTAAAAACTATTTATGAGCTTTAGAGATAAAGTGCAAAATTTTAAGATAACACTAAACCTATGATTTTATAAATTTTTAATAAGTTTTGGTACTCTTGGTCTGTAGCGCCCCTCTGAATCGGTCTTTCTAGATTTTAGTGTAAGTGTATTTGTGATTTCATTGATAATTGTGCCATTGGATTATCAGGTGAAAACACATTAAGTGGTCTTGTTCAATTAGCTAGTTAAAATAAATTGTTATGTCAAGAGTAAATATTTATATTTTTAAATAATTAGTTTATTGATCGAATGCTGTTAAGTAAGTTATTAAGAATTTTTTTTTAGAGGGTTAATGACTTAAGAGGTTATATTATTTCTTTGTTAAAAGACACTATTTTAATAGAAAATAATTATAAAGAGTGTCTTTTAAAATTTGAGAAAACTCATATATTCAATATATCAAAAGTTATAAGGGTTTTTTTTTTTTTAGAAAATTGGAAGTGTATATATATAAAAAATTAAGTTTTAAAACATATTTACAAATTTTAAAAAAGAAAATAAGCATAAAAGAAACATATCAAATACATATAAGAATGTATTTTTATTTCCAACCTTTAAAATATATATATAAAGTGAAAATAATGGTTTAAGATAAAACAATCAAACCATATTTGAATTACACTTATAATTTACATTTAGCATAAAGCATATTTGAAAACAAGACAAGGGTGGCTTTAATTAAATTAGAAAATAAGTTTTGAGTAGCTGGCATTCCATGCATGGTTGCAATCCAAGAAATGACATTCTCTGACATAATCTGTCAATTTATCCACGTGCTAGTCTATGTCAGAGAACTTTCTGCATGTTCCTCTTCATGGGAGGATGGAATTATTTGGGGAGGAGTCGCCTATCTCGGAGGGGATGCCGGTTCCTTGCTCTTCCTTCTTGGGCATTTTGTGTCTACGGGGGGGTGTTTTGCAAGAAGGAAGGACAAATGGATGGTAGTGGTCATTTCTGTCGGTCCGTGAAGCCAGTTCCGTTGCCTTTGCTGTGCACGCTTATAGCACATACATTCCTATTAGAGTATGTCTAGACGTTATATCCGACATAAATTCCACCTTCTGTTACCCTTTGATGGATGTACGTACCCTGTTCCTAAGCTCCCATTTTATTATAGGCAGGGAGGACGCTAGAAAGTTTGTGTGCACTACTACAAAGAGCCCCCATTTAAGACATTAATTTAAGACAAAACATTAATTTTGTCTTAAATTAAAACAATTAAAAAAAATCCTTTTTCTAAAATTTATTTTTTATTTCCCTCCCAAATTTCCTTTTCCCTCCAACATTGGAGATTACCTTCAATCGTGTCATTTGTAGTTTTAATTTAATTTCCCTTTCAAAACATAGAACAAAACGGGTGAGAGAACAGAATAGAGGAACAAAGGCCGAACAAAGGCACGATAAGGGCTTTTTCATTATAAACGACAAGGGTTTTTAGCAAATCAAAATGACGCGAAGCTTAGAGCCAAAGGTCACGACCACGTGGTTCCAGGTTCTTGGGCAAGTGATAGGGCCTTTCAACAATAGACTAGGTGTGCCCCACCTTTGCCTTTTTTTTTCTTTTGTTTCTTGTCTCTTTTCTTAGCAATGTATGGGTGCGTGTAGGTTGGTTTTTATGGCACTAAACATTATTTGGGGGCGATTCTTTGACTATCGTTCCTTTTAAAGATTTTTATCAGACTTGTTAAAATGGTTTTCCCTGTTAAAATGGCTTTTTTTCCCCGTTAAAATGGCTTTCGACCTTCATTTTTATCATGCCTGTTAACAATGGTGTAGTTCAGACAGTTAAAGCTCAGGTCCAGCTTAGCCAACCTAACAAGCCCGAAAATCTATAATGGCACGGATCCTTCCAGCTGATTGCGACTTAGATCCATGATGACCAACTCCCTTAGCTCACCCACAAAAAAATGAACCCTTCTGCTAAAAGCATTATCGCCTAGAACAAGTTGTTGAAGCTTCTTCAGATTCCCAAGCTCTACAGGAATGGTGCCTCCAATGCCACTTCTAGGCAGAATAAAATGGCAGAGGGCAGTAAGCGTGGCCATTTCTGGAGGAAAAGTGCCTTCCATTGCTGGATTGTCTTGAAATACAAGCTCCTCAATATTTTGTTGTAAAGCCCCAATGTAGTCAGGAATGGTCACCTTAGTGTTGATGAAGCATTTGTAGAAGAAAAGCTTGTGTATATGGTGGAGGTCGGCGAGGTATGGAGTAAACCTTGTGTTGGTGGCACAGGGAGGGTTGTTTGCTGAATCCGCCACCCACCGAGGCTTTAAACATGACCTTGGAAACAACTATTTAATTTTTCAAGAACCTTTGATTAAGTGAGGACTGTCTAACTGCAGGCATGCATCTATTTAGTAGTACACTATTTTTCAATAATGAGACTCAAGTTAATCAACTGCAAACAAATTAGTCAATCAAAGGACAATTTTACCCTGCAAACGTGAACTTTGACAGGGTATACCACTACTTGAAGCACATTATTATTATGATTACAAGGCTAACTTTGATGGCTTCCATACAATCTGCTAACTACATAATGATTTACTCTCTCGTGAACTATCACTTAAAACAAGTCAATTTGTGTGATCCTTTGATTCTTGGAATCATTTGGGAGCTAAGGCAGATAATGTTCTGTGTCTAAATTCCAATCAATCAAATCTCTTTTTGATGCTCCTTGTTCCACTCTAGTGCCTTCTCTCCCTAACTTGCAACAACCATTTCCATTGGAGATTGATGGCCCCCAATTTTCCATAGGTCTGGTGCTCAAGTAAGTGGGGCATCCGTCAACTTATCATACAAAGGACTAGTCAGAAGCCAATAGAATTATGGATTTCAACCTTTGGTGCCTTATGAACTGTTGGTGGCTCTTCCAGCTCTAGATTTGCACCACCAACAAAGGTGCAAGACAAAGTTGTTCCCTTTGTCCAGACTTGGGCCAAGCTTCATGCCCAGATTCAAAACATTCTCTATGGTAGAAATGGGATGAATTCAAGGCAGCGTGCCTCCCCTATTTATATCAGCCAAGTTGGTGATCATGTTTGGCTTCATTTGGATGATAAGGGATTTCAAAACTGACATCACAAGCTGAAATCCTTCAGGTATGGGCTTTACACTATTATGTTGTATATACGTGTGTATGATAGATCTAGTTAATTAGTTTGTGTGTATATTAGAAGTTGATTTGATATGGAACTCTATAAAAAAGAATTCCCCTAAAATTCTTTATTTTCAATGTTTTTTAAAATTTGCTGAGTTTCAGCTAAGTCTTTCTATTGAGTTTTGGCCCAAGTCAAAAATTGGCTTGCCAAGTTTCTTCCAATTCCAAGAATCTACACCATGTTTTGGACCCAATCACTCCAGGGGCGACTAGTGACAAATCTTTTCAAATTCTCACCCACATTAGCAGCCTCATGCTGGCATACCATAGGGAAGGAGGCCGCCATTAAAGACAAACAAAGCACTAACAATACAATAGGCATACAAACATGCCTCCTTGTGGCATAGGACCTGCAATTAAAGTAACTATGTTCTAAGGGTTACTGCTAGTTTTTTGGAGTCAAAAGTGATTTCAACTTTATCTTTTGATAATCTGTACCATATCAACCTCAAAGTTGGCTATTCATCTTTATTTTGACAAAAATTATTTAATTATTTAACTATTGCTTTATGCTAAACACTGAAGCTCCTATATTTTGTTGTTTTTATATGGGCTTGGTTTTGTGATTGTCTTTCCTTCAATATGAATATACTTTATCTATTATCATAACTTAGAAAAAGAAAAGGCTGAAATTTCAACCATAAAATTTTGAGCTGTAGCATAAAACCTAAATATCTATGCTAGACCTTGCATTGTTCTCAACTATGGCATGCCAAAAACCTAAGTTATGCATATAAATAAATGATACAGAAGAACATACACACTTTCTTAGACTCAGATTACTGAATGGAAAGAAGAAATTCTCTAAAAGATAGCAGAGATGAACATGAATATTGTAATGGCAAGAAATAAGAAAAAGAACTAATCTCACCCTGCAACAAATAAGCTCTCTTTTTTATTGGTTTTAAATAATGCCAGGTGAAACTCTTCGTGCAAAAGAGCCAATCAAATTATCAATATATAATCACAATCATCCAGAGATACATCTCCCTTATAGATCTCAGTCCAAAAGCACATATGTAATCCTAACTAAGATTGCTACAACACAACAAAAAATATGCACATCCCTTGTTACAATAAACATATAGCAAAAATATGTGGTTTTAAATTCTTAAATAATTAGGAAGATGAAAACATTTGTTTTCTTATGACATTATTCATTCACACAATCATCATTTGCGACATTGCATTTACCCTTGTTTTACAACTATAAGCTTTGAAGCCATCAACAAGTCAAAATAGTTAAAATTCAATCAAAACCATTTATTTTCTCTCTCCTCACTGACCTGTATTATTTTTTCTTATTTGTAAATTGGTAGATTGGGCCAGAGCTTGGACTAAATCATCCTGCATGTCACCTCATTAATTACATAATCATAGGTCAGATGGTGACCCCAATAGACCATCATCATATAAATTTTCCATCGAAGCTTCATTTGCAGGGGAAACAAAATGAGAAAGTAAATAGCTACTTAAATATTCCCTAGCATTGACCAAAATCTACTTGGCACTGACTCTTATAGCAGCAATGACTTCTTATGTTAACCCTAAAGTTAAACCTTTAAGCCATTCTTATTGTATTGACCCAAACACTTTGAAGAGGAGTTTGCTACTGCATTTGGATCCATTGCTCCTTGCTTTGGCCTTCGAGTTAATTTTGACATCCATGTTGTTGATGTGAGCCAGCTTGAGGTCAAGCCAAAGTTTTCTACCAACAAAGGTCAAGTGGTTCTTTATCAATGCTTTTACAGATTTTTTTGACTCATCACATTTAAAAAGCTTGGGACAACTTCCTCTCATCAGGGAGGAAATAAGGAAGGTACATTTTGTGAATATTTTAATTATTGATCCACAAGAATTAAGAAGAATCAAAACTTGAACAGTAAGTTGAATTTGGGAAAATGACAGAGATAGAGATTTATAGAAAGAGTAGGGTTGATTTTGCACTTTTTGGGTTGAATCTACAGTTGTAGGGTTGAACTTGCATAGGATAGTCACTCCTATAGGGTCAAATGTGCAGTTGTAGATTTGATCCTTGACTGTTGAAAACTCGGAGCTGAAATGAAATGATGTCCTTTTCTCTTCTAGCTTGTAGAGGTTTCTTTAAGTGCCTGGGGGAATACTCTAGCATTATTCTATGTTCTTTGAAGTTGTTTACTCATTGTGTACTAGTGTTTTTTCCTGAATTTACATATAATTTGCATATCTTTTTATGTTTTGGCATCCCCTAGTATCACCATCTCCTAATCTATAGTTTTGAACTTCAGTGAGCTTTCATATTGATTCCAGGACATTTGGAGATAAATCCATACCATATACAAGTACAACTTTGCATGCATGCATCCATAGATGCATCTTTGGAGACTCAAAAGGGAAAAATTCAATATCTGACAACACCCCATTAAACATAATTGGTATAAACTAGCAAGGACTAGTGATACTACATTTTTAAGTAAATAACTAGAATTTTTGTATATGGTTGCATATAGCTGATTAAGAACTAACTATAAGAGTGTTGTAAAACATTGGAAACCAACACATGAAGGGTGCAATTTGGCCACTTTGTGAACATGACTTCTTCATGTTGGAATGAATGATTGCAATTTATCAGTGAAAATATGTTGAATAAGCCTGTACAAAATCATTTGCTCGTATAGTATATACTATAATCATCATCACAAATATCTGTCACCACACTCTCATACCATGTGCAAGAATGTGGAATTCACTTCAAACAATCAATCAAATACATTAAGAATAAAATGGAGTTTACAGAAAATTAAGACTTCTTCTAGAAGCATGTCAATAAACTTGAGATAAGTGCCAAAAGCATCTCTAGATAGCGTTTCTCCCTTTACATTACACTCAAACTTTTCATTTTGTAGTTATATCAATTACATATGACTTCTGGTCATACCTACTAACCACTGGATATCCTGTTCATCTATGAACAATAAATCTAATCAGTCATAATGAATTTTATTATAGCAATCTTAGTTTCACTATTAGAGCACGAATTCTGCTACACAAATAAATATTTTGTCTTACATTTTGTATTTCTTGATGAGTTTTGTTGTTGAGATGCTAGTTGAAATCCTTTAGAGAATGACATTTTTCATAGCACCACACTTCACTTCTTGCAATTTATTCAAAACTAAATGAATTTTTTGGTGGTCTTTCAAACTCTGTTTTTATTTTGCTACAAGGATATAATTCGTCAACATAAATAAGGAAAGTTGGAAGGAAAGAAAAAAATAGAAAGTAACAAAAGTCTTCTCATGCATGCACTATCTCAAAGTGAGAAGCTAACATGAGATGATGAAAATCCTCCATCCTTCAATGCCACCACCCTCCAATAGAGAAGGCTCAAAGTATGAATTCATCATTTATCGAGTTATATTTTCCCCATATGACATTTTTTGCTAGAGTCACAAGACCATATTCATTGACCTCAATTATGGATCCTTTTGTGATATCACACATATTACCATTTGATTTTTTCTATACACTACTAATATCAAGATTGGAAGTGCATTGTAAACCCATTGGAATAAATGGTTCATACTTGGGATGTTTCCTTATAAATCTGAGTTCCATTAATCTAACCTTCATAGCCATTTGTTTGTATTTCTTGATTGTGTTGATTAGCATCTTGGAATGAGTTGTTGGATCCTAGTCTAGCAAGTTAGTAGACATCAAGATCCATCCTGAATATTATCATTCATTTCGCATCTAGAGCTATTTTGTTCATGCATAGGAATTATTTGCTTTATCAAATATTTCTCTACATAATACTTCTTAGCAAACATCTTTCCCTTGAAACCAAGAGTCTTTTTAGAAAGAAACATATTGCTTATCCTCTTAATGGGTCTCCTTCTCATGCTTATTTTCAAAGTGATCCAACTAGTATCTATGTGGCTTCCTATAAAGGCATTCTATATATTTTAATGGTGGGAGGAATAGACTAGTCAATAACAATGGAAGGTGACCTAGTGTATGGATCTTAATAGTGCAACCCGAATTCCTAACACCAATTCTCCTCCTCATGCAACACTCAAACTTCAGAAATCATTACCATTGCTTTTTTCTACATAAATATAGACTTAAAAACAAACAAAATATCTCTGTTATTCCCTTCTGCACTGTTCATAATCCTTTAGATAATTGCAATACTCTCTACTGTTCTATTTGTTAAATATTGATGATTCTTCTTTCCTATAATAACACACTTTACCACTAGCAAAAAAAGAAGGATTTCTAGCCTGACACTCCTTATCTTCATAGGATGGTATGCTGGGTGGTAGAATTACACGACAACAAAACTAGAAATTTTTAAATATTCCAATATATTTTATTTATAAAACACTAGATTTTAGCAGAGTTTACCTTTTAACTTGACACTGCATAGATCCTTTAGTGCTACCATAATCCATTAAAAATGAAGCTAACATATTACACTCCCTTCATAGTTATGGCTTTCAAATTCTTTATTCACAAGCCATGTGATGATGTTCTTTCTATCCTCACCATTTAAGTTTGTTATTACATGCTACTTAGGCTACCATGAATACTTCCTATTTGGTGATGTTTAACCTGCTTAGAGCTACCCCAAATTTCCATTCACAAGAAGAAATAGATGATGGTGCTCTTGTCTTGGCTAGTGTTGGTATGCACAAGATACTCAATTATCACCTTTGTTAGCTAGAAATTTCATGCTCTTGCATCCTTAGAATTCAAAAACATCTTATTCAAAGTGTCTGGGTTGCCATGCCTTGCACCCACACACTTTTGATCAAAGTCATCTTCTCTTCTTCATGCCATTACCTTTTTCATTTCCCACTCCAATACCAAATGAAGGGATGAATACTTGAAACTTTTTTATTAAAGAACAACAAATACATATATAAAGAGGAACAATGTCTAACTGCATAACTTCCTAATAACCACCTATAAAACTAAACAAGTAATAGAAATTGCTAACATTTTTATGGTTTAACTACAAGTCAATTGTTACCTATTTAACTATATGTCTTTAACTCTTGTGCAAAGAACATTTAATTAGATATATTATCTTCTCTACTAGATGTGATTTAAATTAGAAATGGAATGATAATGAAATGTCAAGAAAGAGTTTGTTCATTCTAAATAATCTAATATAGATAATTAACAAAGGGTTTAACTATATAAGAGGGTAAATTTGGCATTAAAAAAGAGATTTTTGATGATAATAACAAATTGTAAAGCTTGTAGATATACATTTAAATCATTATTTAATTTATTTTTCTTTTGATAAATGAATAAGGGAAAGTGGTAAGTAGATTGTTTATAACTCCACATTTGTTAGATCCTTGTGGTTCTCTTTATTGTCATCTTTATCTCTCATCCTCCAGTAATGTGAGCCCACATTGAAATTTCTGTCTATTTTTATTTTATTTGAAAATGAGCGCAGGTAAAATTGAAACTTGCATATATATCTATTTGATTTCCCATTCACTTGATCATCATTACTGGAGGATGAGAGATGGTGATATCCCCATTGACTTGAAGCGTGTTACAGGCTGGGATTCAACATAGACATGCTATCCCATGCAACAATAGTGGGATTCATGGCAGGAGTAGCCACTATTGTGTCCCTCCAACAGCGCCTTAAAGGCTTCCTTGGACTCCATCATTTCTCAACTAAAATAGATATTGTTTCAGTGATGCACTCTGTTTCATGACAATTTCACAAGATTTCCCTAAATTGTCTTCCTTTAATTCGATACCTGTATTTCTAACTCAACAATATTATCTATGGTAAGAGAAGTTGATGAAATTAAATTATACAATTTTTTGCACAAGCTCTACATTTGAATCCAGTGACCTATGAAAAATTATTACTTGTATTTTTGTCAAAACTTCTTAAAGATTTTTTTTTGACACATTATGTTTGTGTATTGTGTAGTGGAGATGGGAAAGCATTGTGTTGGGAGTATCCTTCCTAGTTTTCTTGCTGATTGCTCGTTACATTGTGAACATTGTGAGCTATTTATACTTTCTTAAGTAATCTATGGGATTGATTTCACCTCTTTTGTTATTCATGTAAGTAAAATGTGTATTATGATGTAACAGAGCAAGAAAAACTCTAAGCTTTTCTGGGTATCTGCTGCTACTCCACTAACATCTGTCATTTTAGGTAGCCTGTTGGTGTTTTGCACGCATGTAGAAAAACATGGAATACAAATTGTATGAAAAAAAAAACACCCAAACCTTCTTGTGGGTTTTATCAATGGATAATGTTATTGATATTTAGTGAATTTAAAAGGAAAAGGCTTCTATTTTTTTGGGAGAAACATAAAGAAATTAAATTATTTCACTGTGATGCTCTTTTCTTTTCAATGGGTTCTTATAAAAGCATGGTACATCGACTCACTTAGAAACTAGAATAACAAGTGGGGCAGTTGAAGAAAGGCTTAAATCCCTCATCCATTGAGCTCTTAGACTTCCATGGACAGTATCTGAAGGTTGCTTTAAAGGCATGACTGATATGCAGTCTCATCTCCCTAGCTATAAGAGAATAGTCTAGTAATGTCGAGCACATAATTAGTACCATGATTAATATAGGGAAAATGGTTTTAATATTCAATTACATGAATGCAGGAAGGAAGAGCATCCAGAAGAACATTTTCCCTCTTAAAGAATTACCATACAGATGGAAATAAGGAGATGATAGCAATCAAAATGATGAACATTTTGGGCTCTTGGACTAGCTGTTATGTTACAACAGGTTATCTTCTCTAGTCCCTCAGCAAAGCATCAGTAGAAAAGTTAAAATCCATTCTAATTCTAATTCTTTCATTTAAACATTTTGATTGGGTATTTGGTTTAATTTTTTTTTTTTATTCTTCCATATCAAAACACTTTTGAGGGAAGTTCCAATCACCACCTACAAATTTGTTTTAGAGGGATATATACGTCATGGCTTTCTCCAAGATTTGCATTGTTGCTTCCCTTATAGAGCGAAGGAATTAAAATTTTCCTTTAAATCATTATACATATCCATTTCAGTAACAATATATATGATTAAGATTTTTTGTTTCAGTGATTGTTTTTCAATGATAAAATGTAGTCAAAGTTGACAAGGTAAGGCACTTTAATATTTTTCATTTAAAAAATATAATCAAGTCTTTCCATTCACCTTTGTATCTTTGTGGCTATTATTTACATTGGGATTTGAATTTATTAGGTAGAGGCCACTTTCCGAAGAATTGTTTTAGAAGTTCTAAGCGTTTAGCAAGATCATGTGATTTTAGAAGTGAATGCATTGAGGTATGGTTGATATTTTCTTTTAGAGCTCTACTGCCTTTTATGTTATTGGCAAGATAATCTTTTCCATTTTTGCTGATGGGTAAGTGGCAAATGTGAAGAAATTCTCAGATCTGCTACACAATCACAAAACGGAATGGATTATCTCTCATATTCTTGTGACTAACAATGCTTAACCAACCCTCCTCTTTGAGGAGCATTGATAGTTGGATTGACATAGCCATTTTGAACTCCGGTCTTTACCAATTATTAGCTTTGGTAAAGAAAGTTATTTAAAACTGTATGGTTAGCTAAGACTGATAGTAACCCTTATTCTCCTGTTCAAAATTATGGATCAACCATTCATCTTCTCCATAGTTTGCATGCATGATGTATTGTTCTCAAACTAGGTTGGGAAGAGGTAAAAGCTAATGGTTTGTCTTGCTCCTATTCTTGCCTCTTACGATACATCTCTAACTACCTGCTTTATGAGCATCTCTCTATTTTTGTGAGGAATCTGAGTAAGCATCAATCGATGTTGTCTATAACAATCTTTCAGGATTAATGGGTACATTGTTATTCTAGTTTTTTCCATTTTAGTCATACTTGTTCTAAAATAATTTTTACAGAGTTTGCTTGCTCATTAGACAATGAAGGCAATGTGGTTTTCTTCTCCTAGGAATTGAGTCTCAGAAATTTAAGGCAAGAGCTTTAGAAAATACAAGAGTGACTGCTCTGAGTAACTAAGAGAACATTAAGCTTTAGAGTAACCGTTGAAGTTAAAAACACTGAAAAAAGTTCATGAAAGCTATCCAAATTTGACCTGAATATCAACTCTAGCCTGACCTTAGTTGTAGATTTGTTTGTACTTGGAAGTTATCAAGCTGTTGGAAAGAAATAGTGGCTTCTTATATGATAAATATTAAATATGAACTTCATTTACAACAATGAGTGCTATGTGGACCATTCATTATCATGAGAGGTGGGTTCTTGTGAACCACTACTCATGAAATATGGGTCAATGAGTTTGACTCATATAACTACATGGTTGAATACTGATAGCAATATCACAATGAACTTCATTTACTACAATTTATAATGTCTTACTTCATGCTACAGATTTTGGGTGCTATTTTATTCTTGCACAGGTGGTTTTAGTGTGATCAATGGGAGGGAAATTGTGGGAGGGAAATTGAAGGTCTTGAGGCTTTTTTGTTTTTGAAATTTCAAGCTAATTCTAATTTAGAATTCTAAAATTTTTATCATATCTTTGAAGATTTATCTTCATAAATGATGAATGCCCACTGATAATATTGTAAATTCTATTAATTGTTTGCATACATCTAACGAAATGCAGAACCACACATACTAGAGGCAACTAAGAAATTGAGAGTTCTTCTACTGCAATTTCGTGTTTGTAAGAAAGTAGGCACACTTGCAGCAAACTGTATGTGCTAGTTTTGCTATGTAAATATTGTTGTTGTTCTAGTTTTGTTACTACAACTTTGGTAGCTCTTATTGTTGTAACTTGGTGTCTTGTTGTCCTTGTTTCTTGATCTTTATGTCATTATGTTCTATTCTTCTTTGTAGTTTTTAACTGCATTCTTCTCTTTGTAACTGACATTTATTTAATATAAAAAAATTAAGAACTTGAGAGTTGATTGTCTTATAATAAATAAATATACTATTATTTTCAAAAGTCTAGCGAGATTGAAATTTGATTCCTTGCTTGGGTGAGTTGTTTTTGATAAAAGGGTAAAACGGGTTTTACAGGGACCCGAAACCACAAAGTTGGTTTTATGGGTTTTGCTTGGGTGAGTTGTTATGTGTTCTACACTACATTGATATATGCATTGAGTATTTTTGCTTGAGAGTTTATGGATTTGTTTATTGATTTAATTTGGTTTATGATTAATTAGGCTAATGTACTCGACATTCCCATAACATTATTTGCTGCCCACTCATTTCGTGTTCTACACTATTGTTTTCTACAAGAATTTGGTGAAATATATGAAGCTGAAGAAAATTTGGAACTGGCTTTGGAATAGTTTGAGCGAGTTGCAGAGCTCTATCAAGGTGGAGAAGTTACTAGTACAGCTAACTAGTTCCAACTTAAAGTTGCACAGTTTGCAGCCTAGCTTGAGCAGTAAGTTAATATGAAAGAAAATATTTGTAAAAGTGTTTTGGGATCACATATTTTGACTTTTGGGCTATCAAATGACCACAATGTAGTGGCTACATATAAGTGGATATTATTTTGGGGTTTGATTTGCTGATTTATTATTTTCAGTTCATGTGTAGAGACTTGTGGATTTGTAGTTCTTTAAACGAATAATGCAAATGGATTTACTTGTTAAATCTAATATTGTTTGCTTGCAGGAAAATTTTGCTTTCGCCCTATTGATTATCTTAAAGGAAGAATTCAACTCTCTCCAAAATTGTATCAAAATCTCGAAAGGCTATGTTATGCTCAAAGACGATTTGGAAATCCTATCATTCATCAATAACAAAGTACATGATTTAGTGGATTGTTGCAATGAAAGGTTATTATCCTTTGAGAGGACCAGACACAGGCACGTAAAAAGAAGAAAGTTCCCACTATGAAGCAAAATTGTCCAGTCTAGAAAATTGAGTCAACTCTTTGTCAAGCTACCTTGCCATGCTCAAAAGAGTTATGCCGGTAGTTGAGTATATTTCGTTGGGTTCTAGGAAAATATTAACATTTACTCTTTCCTAGAAATGAATCATTTTCTCACACCATGTTATGATGTACGTGTTGTCCATGATTGTATGAGTAGTTTTATAAACTATAAATAAAAAAGTACTTATTGGCATTAACTTTATGAATTTAGATTATGATGTATTATTTTCTTTGCTTTTTTATGAACATTATGCTTTGCGTATTCGACAACTGTTCATTGCTTCCAACTTCAAAATCATTGATAATTTCTATCATAATTTTCCATTGCATTTGGAAAAATAAAAATAAAAAATTCAACCAAAAGACATCAAGAATTTGAAAACATTGAATGTTGAAAACCACACTATAAAAATATTTAAAATAAATTGTTTATTTTTTTAATACATTTTTACATATTGTCTCTAGAGAGACAAAAGTGAAATTGTCTTTAAAGAGACAAAAATACTTCTATTTCATATTGTCTTTATAGAGACAATTTTTAAGACAATACTTTAAGACACTTGCTTAAAGACAATACTTGAGACAATACACAATTTTTTTTTTGTCTCAAATTAAGACAATTTATTCAAAAATTGTCTTAAACCGCCCCTCTATGTAGTAGTAGTGGAACCTATCTTTACACCTGCCGCTTCTACACAAACATCCTAGAGATGAACATAAGTGGCAGCGATTAGTGTATTCATATATGTTCCATAGGCACCATAAGTTTAACTGGCATCTTAGAATATGTTTGGGATGGGTAGTCTCCAAAGTAGCCATGGCGGGAATGAAGGTCAGCCATGCA
>VDFB02103966.1:0-11574 GCA_007258455.2 Sequoia sempervirens | reverse complement strand
GGAATGCAAATAACACTACAAAATAGTAAAGAGCTACCAACCAAATCGTAAAAGGAGAGGAGGAAACATTACCACCTCCAACAAGAGATCACTAGCCAAATGGATGAGAAAAGAGGACTCAACAATCAAATTAGCCTCAAACTACCATGAAGGGAGGTTTCAGAAACTCAAGCCCATACCACAATGGCTTGCTTCAATTTGCTTAATGGAGTTCGATAGGTTTTTGTTGCCATAATGGAGTGATAAAGTGTTGTTGAGAGTGGAGAATGTCAAGAGAATGAAGTTGAATGCTCAGACGATGCAAAAAAAAATGGATTGAATGAAGAATCGATGAATTTGAAGAAGGAAGAATCTGTCATTTCCGGGGTCGGTTGGTCGAAGAGAGATGTTAAAAATAATTCCCAATAGGAAGTGTAATGCCTCTACCAACTTCAGATGAAGGAAACTATTAGGGACATAAGCGTGCCGCATGGATGTCTACGTGCCACGTGCATGTCCCCAAAAAATATTCTTCTATCGATACAAAGAAAAAATGCCAAGTGGAAGGAATACATCTTATTGATGTGGAATTTTGCCTTTGGATTTGGTTTTCTAAGGTGAGGATGTACAAAATGGGAATTTGTGCAAGGGGGGAAAATTTGCTCCTATACAATGTTTAAAATGATGTTAATGTAAATCAATCATTTTCTTTTTCTTTTACAAAAAAAAAAAATTATGTTCTTTAGTATCCATATAAATTGAAATATCCTTTTTGTACATCACTCAAGATGTTCATGTAAGTAAAAATTCCCATTGGGCTACATGATCAAATGGTGCTTCCAATTGATTATATTGTCTACTTGTTGATTATTGAGTCTATATAGAATTAGTATAAAGGGTGAGTGGTAAGATAACCATATTCATGGATGATAATTCCTTATATTGTTTACTATAATAAATATTTTTTGAGCCTACATGTTGGGTTTTATTATAGGAAGATAATCATGTATATTTTTTTCTTAGGAATGCCCCTTGTTATATTTTTAGCATCTTATTTTCTTTCTTGGACAAGGTATTTTTGATCTTCAATAAGCAATCCCTTAAATATATAGTTTGACTTGAAATATTGGGTCTACATTTACAATGATATTTATTCCTTAATAACATTGTTTACTATCTTTTAAGGATTTTTTTGATTCAGTAAGCAGGGGTTTTGAAAGGTCCCTAATCCCTTTTATAGCCAAGGATATTACCATACAAAGCTTACAACTAGGAAGAATAGCCCGATAAAATAGACTAGCCAAACACAACAACCAATCAAGAGGAGTAGTGGGACAAGAACAACTACATCAAAAACCAGAGCAAAACAACTTAGCAAAATATATAGTAGCATGGAAAGAGATACCAGGAAAATACCAAGAAAAAATAGCAGCCAAAGACAAACATGTTCAAGCAACAAAGCTTGAACCTAGAAACAAATCCTTTAAGGGTGAATTAAATGAAATAATGACCTGCTTCTAAAGAGTTACATTTCTTCTTTCTATACACTGTTTTCCAAGAAGGATCATAAATCAAAATTGAAAAATTTTGATTAGAAGGGAAAGACTCCCCTCCAGAGTAGAAAAAAAGTGGAATAGTAGATACTTTAGGTGAAGCATCCAAAGCTAGGCCCGAAGTAGCATGATCCAAAATTATAATAACATCAGAATCCATAGTCGTAGATAAGACCATCTTTTTCAAAGAGGGAGAAAGAGGGAGAAAGAGGGACCTTAGGGGAAGCATCATACCTAGCAGTAAGAGCAGTCTTGTACAAAGAAAACACAACACAATCTAAAGGAAGAACAAAATTAGCGATAACATTATTATTTGTCTACATGGAAGGAGAAGAAGGCCTTAAATCTTCATCAAGAGAAGTAGAGTCAGCAACAAGAAACACTGTTAAATGTTCATAGAGAGAATTTTTCCACTAGGTAGATGAGGAAGCAGGGCGGGAACTTCTAGAACAATCGCGTGCCAAGTGACCAACAACAAAACATTGTCTATAGCAAAAAGGAATACCTTCATAATCTACCAACTGAAATCAAGACCAGCCATTAACCTGCAACACTATCTTACTAGGTAAATCCTTCAACAAATCTACCTCTACCAAAATCTAAGAAAAGGAGGTAAGTAAAATTCTTGAAAGCACTATCCACTTTCAAGAATATACCAAGAGCATTACCAATGCCCTCATAAGTAGTTTGACACCACAACTGTAACAGAAGATAAGGTAATCTTACCCAAAAATGCATAGCATCCAAGGGTTACTTCAAAGGGTTAAAATAATGAATCGAAGGCCTCATGGAAAGGTGGTGAGAATCCCATTCTCACAAGCCATAGTCTAAAATATCTTGTCTATCCTCAAGAGAACTAAACCCCACAACAAAAACCCCCTCATAGAAGGGTAAATTTCCATTGGACCATCAACTAGTGGAGACAAATTATTGGTGATCTAGAGGTACAAATTAGGGAGGGAATGCCAATTATTGGTGATCTAGAGGCGTCTCATTTAAGGATGTTATGCATTGCGGTAAATAAATTTATTTTAATCATCCTTGATGATTGTACATGGAATTATACCTATAATATTAGGATCTAAAATACTTCATTTTTTACATAAAAAAATAGTTATATACACTATGTTCAAATTGATTTAAATATCAATTTCCCAACACCTATTTCTAGTTACAATATAGTCTAAGCACAAAACTAAAAATATTATCTTGTCAATTATAGATTGAAACTATCATATAACATATAAAATAAACTACATTAAGAAAAATATGAATAAGATGGGACTATATTGATATCCATAAAGGAGGCTACAATGGACATGATAGATGGGTTCATGTCAACTCCAACAATGGAGAAGGGTCATATGCTATAGTGGTACTAACTAAAGCATCAACATTAGCTCCTAAAATTAATTTATTATCAAATTATAAACTCAAAAACATGATTATTGTATTTTAAAAAGCTTCTAAACATCCCTCTAACAAGGTTATTAAACATTATTTTAATATAATGACATTACCAATGAGTATTTTTCCTCGACGAAGTTAATTGTTGGATATGTTTTTCAATATTCTTCACAAAATTTTATAATATCTACCATATTCCTCCTATTTAAGCAAATAATGATAAAATACCTAAATAACAACTTAGAAATCATAGAGCTTTCCTTGAAAAATAATAACAATATTTTGAATAATGCTCATTTAGTAAGCATTGAAAGGATGGACTTTAAGGATCTATCATGAGGATATGTCCTTGCACTCTCATTTTTCATTAATTATTACTCCTGGAATTTTAGGGGATTAATGAAAACACAATAGAAATATTTTTTTGAAGAGTTTAAATAGATAATTTTTGTATACATTATTTTCCTTTAAGATACCAAGATAATAGTTTTTTAATTTTCCTTATAGTCTCATTCATCAAAATAATTTTTTTAATAAAAATCATTAGAAAGATCACAAAGAGATAGTAATACTTGTGTCTACTAGGTGGAAACTTTAATTCATTACACATGATTACATCCCATTAAACAAGGTTTTTTGGTCCCTCTAGTTCATCCAGATTAGAACAACGAAATTCATCTCCATAGAAAAAAAGAGTCTCATTTATGGAGAGAAGATAAATAATTTAAAATAATGATAGTATAAGTACTGTAGTAATATTGAATATAGCTAGAAATATATACCAAAGAATTTTCATAGGGACAAGAAGAAAAATCCTTACTAGTGGAAAAGGATAATATGGAACATGAGATATTTCTTCCACAATTGATCTTGATGAATATAATTTGTATTTTACAAATTATCATGCTTTCAATTCAAATATTCTTATCTAATATGTTAATTCTAGTGTAGCTATATAAATGATGTGTGAACAAGAGTGGTTCTACAACCTTACCCCATCCAATTCATGTTTAAAATTTTTACTTGTTGATGATACATCCTACAAATTTTAGGGTCTTAGGGTTATTTTATTACCACTTAAGACTCACAAGTATTATATTAAAAAAAATCTATATTTTTATAGACTCACAGAGAAACTCTTATCAATAATTCAATTTCTAGAGCACCACTCGATTGTTAATTTTGACTAACATAATGATGAGAAGATTTATCAATTTGAGATAAGAATTGAAATGGATAAGTTATTGTTTATTCCTTACTGGTCAAAAAAAAATTCAATTATTTGATATCACTCATGAACATAATGCCCTTCAAACAAAAGATAATTTATTTATTACTCTTTGGAATAGAAGATTCATCCATCTAAATTTGGGGAACCTTTTTTCATTAAAAGTAAAACAACATTGAGCTTATTGCCTACTACTGAGGAATGACTCTTTGTCCCCTTGGATTTGGTGTAAATTGATCTATACGAAACTGTAACATGAAATCATAATCATGGTTGTTAATTTATATTTTTTGTTGAATACTATTATAAGACATTTGGTTATATTTCTCAAATAAAAAAATTCAAACTTTTAACAAATTCAAAGCAATTTTTTCCCTTGGTAAAAAATGTCATCTAATCACTCCCTCAAGGATATATAATCAAATCAAGGTGGTAAATTCACCAATTAATATTTGTTTATATTAAAAAGTAGAATTAGGACCCTTATTCCAAGCATAAAAAATAAGCCACATAGCTAGTAGATCTAGCTATAGAACAACAACATTAGAGGAGAGCAATTGGCCTAAAGTTCAAACCATAATTAAGCTCACATAGAACATAGAAATGTCAAAAAGGGAAATAGAATAGAAATACACAAAAATAAAAGATGATGCTAAACTAGGTGGCACACAAGCCTATTGAAGGGAATGCAAGTAGGCCCCAAAACAAGGAACAACAAGCTAACTAATACTTTTGATTATTTATCAAGTTATATTCCTTTGTTAACATTTTTGACTCATTAATACATTGGCCCTCTCCATCACTAGCATTATCATCAATCATCTTATTCTCTTCCTTAGTTGGTGTTATCCTTTATTTCATTTTACTGACCTTAGATTATCTATCTACATTGTCCCAAAAATAGCTTTTCCCATTATACCATAGGTTACTATTTTAGTAAGTTTGCATTTATGCACAGTTAGATACAAAATCTTACACATGCCCCCAAAATAATGAATTTAAGCCAATGGTGAACAAATCATGCATCAATATCACTTTCCATTTGTGAGATATTAAAATTTCAATTTTCAAAAATCATGTTTAAAATTCAAAGTCAAATTTGAAGCCCTTTGGAACCCCAGAGCATGGTGCAAATTTTTCATCTTATAGCTCTAGCATAAGATGGTTGTATATCTCTTCACAAGCTTTCTAAAAAGGTATTATAACTAAAAATCCAATAGTCAGATCAAAAGTTATGACCCCGCAAAATTGCACTACAAAAATTATTAAAAACTCAAAATTTCTTCTTGTGGAGTTTACACTTTCTAGAAGAATCCAAGGTGGTTACGTTCCAAATAAAGGATGTGAAGGGGGTTACAAAGAGGGAGGGAAGAAAAAAGTAGGTGGTGGCTTCGATTTGCAGATTTGCAATTTTATGTAGTCAGAAAGCCCATGTGATGGAAATTGTAATGTTGTAATTTTATTTTTATTTAAATTATAATAGAAAATATTTTCTTCCTTATTGAATTTCATTTTGTGCAATTCTTATTTATGGTTGTGAGTTTCAGGTTGTAAGGGAAGTACCCTTCATTAGGTATAGTTCAAATTTGAAGGGATATTGGTTTATAGATCTGGCTACAAGTTGTAAACCAATAGGGTGTTAATTTTAATGAAAAAAAGGGTTGTATAATATTTTTATCACTATTTATTTCTAGTCATCAAAACATAGAATAATTGAGCCTAAAGCTGAGCAACTTGATAAAACTTACCATGGACTATAAATACATGAAGAAGTATGAGAAAAGGATTTCTTTCAAAAGGACTGATTACCACCTCTATATGGAATTGGGTTCTTATCCCATTTTCATCAAAATACTCCTAATTTTTACTAGACCACAATGAAAGATCCAAGGTTAGATGTAATTATAGTTAAGTTCTCTTGTAGGAAAAAGAATCATAACTAATCTTGTGATGAAGTAAGATTCTCTCTTATGTGAATAGTTAATAAAATTTTGAACAAAAAATAGTGAAGTAGCCTTATGATCAACAACTTGGAAAAATGACATGGATTTACAATATTAGTCTAATAGGGTAGAAATTTTATTCAACAATGATGTGACTCAATATTATATTCTTCTAGATGAGAGTCTTATCTCCCCATCTATCTATGATAGAGACTAAATTTGTTTGTGCTATGGAAAATGAGATATAAATTTTGAAAGTATATAAAAAATTAAATGTGATGCCAAATATGGCTATCACTTATATTTTAGAGAAGACCTTAACATTCCATAATGCAATAATCAACAAATATGAAAAATAAAATCTATAAGTCACTTAGAATAGATACTTTATTTTTATTAATTACATAAATTTAATTATATTCTTGATATATATGTGCTTTGGAAACATGCATAGAGGATGCCTTATATAACACAAATAGGAAGAAAATATCACTAAATAAATAACTTCAAAATTTCAACTATAAGAGTTCTAATAAATTCTTAAATATGAAAAATATTATTTATAACGTATTCTCACAACCCAAATGGTTTGCCCCCTAAAATTATTTTGAATCTAAATTCTAGGAGAATTAAGATATTTTTATAAGTTTAGTGCATTGGTGGATCCTATTGGTAGTTGAAGTAGTATATTTTTCCTCTTAACAACACATTACTTACATTCCATATCTCACTACTACGTTATAGCAACATTAGTAGGTGAAACTAGTTGTCTAGGGACTATTCAATTGGTGGACATGGATACATAGCTTTGCCACCTTTCAAATTTTGAATTCTTATAGTTTATCAATCCTATCATGGCTTCTCTAGCATAGTAGAGTCCTTCAAATGAAATGTATAAATTATGGGTGCTATAATTTATACATGCAAGATGAGGAATGAAGTGTTCCTAGGTTGCAATGGTGTATCATGTCCATGTCGCTAGATGAAATTATAAATAGAAATTTGGATGATCTATAAGGTATTTTATAGTCACTCTCTATAATATTTATGAGAATATTGAAGAGCACACCACGTGTCCTTTCTCAAGGAATAATTTTATTTAAACCAATGACATAGGTGGGGCCCACTAGTACTTATTACAATGTTTCACTTCTTTATAATACTACTTGGTTTACCACATGTCATAATGTTGGGACCTTTCATGAAAACTTTCCCTATTACCTTTAAAAATTTACATTTAATATTATGTTTGACCTAACATAAATAATTATATGTTATTTTCTTGTTGAGACTTACCCTCCATAAAATATACGTAAAAACTCAAAATATCAAAACTAAAGCAAGAATAAAGAGGCTCATGGATATTGTGATGTATATTTATTAAATTTTCTAGGAAGGTGGATGTATATATTTCCTATATAGTGAATAATTAACTATATATAATATATTTAGCCTTAAGATTCATCTCAATCATCTATAAGGAGGCACAAAGCCTAATTCCAAGTGTAACATGTAGTTGGCAAAACATGTGAATAAATTTTCTAGAATGAATGCAGTGATGATGGACCTATATTTATATAAATTCAATTCATAACGCAATCTATCCTAATTTAAATAAACATAAAAACATATTCCTTCTATTACCTATGCTTTATAAAGGTCCCATAACCCTTGAATAGTAAAACTAGATGTTGTTATGTAATGATTGGTACTGAGCTAGAAATCAAGTTATGAATTTGCAATGATCCAAATCTTTCATAAATGAAATACCAAATTGTAGGATTAGCGTGAAATATGAACTCCAAACTAGAAATTTGAATTTATATGTGTATTGAAATGTAATAGGATCTATGGTGACTACAATATTGTTATTGATTCATTTATAATAATTATAATTTATTATCTCCTAATTACCCTTAATGACATAAATTTACAACATTAAATATTTGCACCATGATAAACTTAAACATTTCAATAACTCAACTTCATATGCATTTCCTAAATCAGAAATTTTGATAATTATACAAGGATCAACCTTCTTGAACTAGAAAACTTTACTTTTTGAAATACACGTATAACTACAAACTACATGTGTCTCCTTTTGTCATTAGCATTCTCCTTATATATCATTCCTCTTCTTCAAATACCTCTTTACTTTTTTATACGTTTATGCGTTTTCTATCCGCCTGAAAAGCTCCGTTACATGCATATACTCAAATTATTTTCGAGGTCCAAATATAGTGTTGCTCGTCTTCAATGTCCTGGTATAGCCGCCAGGAGATTTGTATAACCGATAATACAAATCAGTATTCATTAATGACCTGTCACCTTAATAATGGAGCTCACAGTCATGAGAGCGTCGAAAGCGCGTCCTCCATACCCGCCCAGGCCTTTAAATGTACTTTCACGTCTACCCATTTTATCAAAATATTTCAAATACATTCTTTTCTTTGTACTGTTGAATTCTTCGCTTGTTTGAAGTAATGGCGGGGACAAATACAACAGAGCAGCAAGATGGTAAGCTCTTCGGTTTATGTGGGAAGAAAGATGAAGAGAAAACACACGGGCAGAATCGTGATGATATTCACCCTCGACCTATGGAGAAGCCCAAACACTCAAGTGAAACTGAGGGAAAGACACAGCAAGGGGGTTTGATGCAAAATCTTCCTCTGGGTGAAGTAATACTGGAGACACATGAAGCAGAGCAGAAGGGTCTGTCTGGGATGAAGAATGAAGAGGAAACACATGAGCCCCCTCCTGCAGACAATGTGAAACCGCCAGCAGTGGTGGAGCCCGAACACCCCAGTGATAGTGAAGGGAAAACATATCAGAAATTCAGTCTCCCAAGCAGCTTTTCTTCTAACGCTGTAACTTATCTTTAATCTCTTTACCCATTTTCTTTATTGGATTATTTTTAAATATAGAATAGTTCAACAGTCAGAAATTAGTTTCACTTAGTTTGTATTACTTTTATGAATGTGATGTTGGCATCTCCATATGTGCAGCCTACTGACGGCGAAGGTGGAGAGAAAGAAGAGGAGGAAAAGAAAATATAAGGCAGTGTGAAGGACAAGATTAAAGAGAAGATTCATGGACACCATGAAAAGAAGGAAGGCGAAGAACATTCAGAGAATAAAGAGGATTAATGGACAGTAATTAAGAGAGCTTTAAGAAGAGAAAGTGTAGTGACCGGTCATGATGCTTTTATGTCTATTTGATTTTGTGTTTCTTGTGTGTGGATTGTAATGTTTTTGGGTTTCTTAAATACTAAATAAATTATAATATTTATGTTCTTTTATGATCAACTTTTATTTAAAATTGTTTATTTTTATTGAATGTCTACATACTATAAAATTAGATTATATATATAACATAATTAATCTAATTAGTTAAAGAGGCTTGTATTTTATATTTGTTTATAAATAGTATTCATATTTAGAAATATTCACTTTCCTCTCACAAATTCATAATCAATTCTAACAAATTGATTCTATATATATCATTTTAAATACTTAGATTCTTTTCAACTTAATATTGTCATTTTGTGATCTCTTAAATTACTAATACCTCACCATTAATATGATTGATCACACTACTTTATATCATCTTACATTAATCATAGAATGTTGTTTATTGTCATCTATGTGTTTGTGCTATGGAGGTATTTGATGATCATTTAAATAGCTCTAACTTTTATATTGATAAAGATAGTCAATAAAATGGTGATTCTCAAGATTGACATCCAAGTAACCATTTTTCACATTGCTTTTCAAATATCTTTTGAGAATGAATTTCATGTTTCTCTAAAAATGATTGAAGGGTCCTTTAAAATCAAACATTCACTAGTAGAAAAATCAAGGCTACAAAGAGAGCTTTAAATCTCACTTTACAAGGCTTCCTCAATTTTAGCTTTCAAAAAAGCTAGGAAAAGAAAAAAAATTGAGGGGCATTGCATTTTCTTCCAAGCTTCACCATCTAAATTGTAAATTTGAACTATTCAAAATATAGATAAGAGTGCCTATCAAACATTAATAGTATGCTAGACCATAATACAAATAAATTACATATTTGTGTAAGGTTGTCACTACCATGCATTTTAACTACTCTTCATTATTTCTTCTAATTACTTGAAAATTCCTCACTATTATTCTCAAGCCACGCAACCTCATTAAAATTTATTTATTTTGTAAATATTTTAAAAGGAAAACACTTTCTAAGATGCATCACAATCCTTGACTCTCTAACAATGGATCATGGAGTGTGATCCAAAATGTTGATGCTAACAATTATCCACATAATTACATCCAAAATCAACCTCTCTCATTATCATTTACTGTTAAAAATTATCCTGTTTTTACTTTCAAAAAAATATCTCCAAAAGAGGGAAGCCCTCTCTTAATATTCCAAGAAATAATATTCATGAATTTTCTTTTTCTCTTGCCAAGTTCTATCACTAGAATTTGCTTTTTCTAATAATTAAATGAAGGTTTTATTGGGGTTCATGAAGGAAAGCCGAGGAACATCAATTATAGAAACATAAAAAGGATAGAAAACGAAGTCTGAACAAAAAATGAACCAAGGTTCAAAATTCAAACAAAAAAAGCCATTGATGCTCCCATTGCCATGAACCACAGAGAAGAAAACACATATAAAAATTAAACAACACACCACCCATCCACACCCCCAAACATGTTGAAAACACCATCTTCATCTCTCATAAATGCCTTAACTGCCACAACCTCTTTAACAAGAAAGCCAACAAAGCTATAATCTTTTAGGTTGGTGGATTTGATATCATGTAAAATGATTTTATATTTTAAAATGATTTGAAATACCTTCTCTTTGGTTTACCAACAAAAAACAACACCATCCAAAGTCACCCCTATCTCATTACATGAAAATTTTATGATGGTTTGGTCATTTAAACGTCTGCCAAAAAATCAAAATTGTTTAATTTATGAATTTTTATATAAAATATTTTATATTTATGTAATATCTTGAAAAATCAAAAAACAATGATAATTATTAGTAATAAATATAAAAATTTACTCTTATAATTAACAATTAACAAAAGTTTCTAAATTCATATTAAAAACAAATCTTGTTAAATATATTCTAAAAGTTAAAAATAATTATATTCTATTTTGAAAAGATTCTAAATCAATATATTTTTATAATAATATTATCAATCACATATTAATATAAAAAAAATTGATAACTATTGTAAAAATGTCAAAGTTTCTAAATTCATGTTAGAAAATATTCAAGAAAAGTTATATTCTATTCTAAATTAATTTATCTTTTTATAATAAAAATTATAAAATGATATATATTTAAATTAAATACTATATTATATTTTGCTTATAATATTTTTTTACGGTTTAATAAAAATATAGCAAGTGAAACTATATGGTCTAATAAATTTTATAGCTGTAATATACGGTCTAAAATTGAAAAAATGGTC
>VDFB02103965.1:0-17427 GCA_007258455.2 Sequoia sempervirens | reverse complement strand
AGGTCAATTGGTAGGAAATTTAGCAAATGATGTTGTTTGTGCAACAAAGGTAGCAATGGAGAAGTGATAGCTTCAAATCAACTATGCATCCACTTACACAAGGATCCAAACACAATTGAAGAAAACCTCTAAATCATGAAGGTAATCATAATCCATTACCAATAAGATCATGTTATGTTTGGAATAGGGAGAGAGGGAGAGAGGGAGAGAGAGATAGAGGGAGGAAAGCGAGACAAAGAGGGGCAAGGAGATAAAATAGAGAGCAAGATAGAGATAGAGACATAGATAAAGATGGAGAAGGAGAGGGAGAGGGATATGAAGTAGAGGGAGATAGAGATAGAGATGGAAATGGAGATGGAGAAGGAGAAGGAGAGGGATATGGAGGAGAGGGATATATAAAGAAAGAGAGTGTCACGGCCCCTATTTTCAATAAGTAATTTATAATTCTATTCTAACGATCATTGACCAAATTTTGACTCGTGAACATAATAGGACTACGGGCAACTTGTGGTGAAAGGAAAACAGCACAAACTCTTAGAAATCATATAGTTGCATTTGCATAATTTAGTTATGATTGTGTCTTATTTTATTCAATAAGGAAGATTATAGTTGTTTATTTAATTAAATGTTAGTTAATGTTTTGATTGAGGGAAAAGCAGGTTTTGAATGAACCCAAAAACAGGTTTTTGAATGGACCTAAAATGTTAGTTAATGTTAATTCTCTTAGAAGAAATTTAAAAAATAGTTCTAAATCATTTATTGATTTTTTTTTAAATTAGAATTAATATTTATTGTTTTAAAGATAATTGTGATGCAAAGATAATAAATTATATTTGTTATTTAATATTAGTTTTATTTGCAATTAAATGGCATTTCTTTATTATTTACCGAGGATAAATATTATGCATGAAAAGAAATATTATTTTTAATTTCAAGATTTGGTTATGGAAATTCTGGAGAAATCTTTAAAAGAAGGAAAATCAATAATGGAAACACAATAGTTTCTTGATCATTATTTTCTCTGCAAGAACAATAGCTGAAAAAAATGGGTGTCGGGTAGAAGGTTTTTGAAGGATAGTAAATTAAAACAATGGAAAGAAGGAGAGAAAAGAATACAAGAAAATCAAGAGAAGAAGAAGATCTTCAAAAAGTGACTTCTAGCATATCAAGAACAAGAAAAAGAGAAACCAGAAGAGGCAACTCAAACTAAAAGTGATTTCTAGGTTTTCAATTCTTTTCCAATGCATTTCAATTACAAAATAGGTAAAAGATGATGGTCTGTAGAAAGACTTACTTCTCTCCTGAAACCTTTTTGAATGTTAGTTTCAAATTTAGATTAGTGTTTCAATGTTCTATTTATTGTATGGGATTCAGCATTTTTGGTTCTACAAAGCTATATTTTTTCCTATTCTTTTTATATAAAACTATATGTATACTTATATAAATATATATATATAATATTTTATATGCATTTATACCCTGCTGCTATAAATTTTAGGAGTGAATTTCAAACATACTGTACCAAGATTGCAAATTTCCTTTTTAAATTAAATTTACGATTCTAGAATGTAATAATATTACATGTTTACATATATACAAAACTATATATATATATATGTGTGTGTGTTTGTAAATATATAATATTATTATTGTATTTATTATTTGGACAAATTGCAAAGTATTAAATTTCAATTTTATTTCATTGAAGTATTGTGTAATAGAAAGGGAAGCATGTTATAATATGGAGGACTAAGCCTCCCAGCCAACGCCTCCCACAAGGCTGTCAATGGAGGTAGTCACCCCTCCACAGGCAACGTCCCCTATGGGGAAGTCCATCTCCTCCCCCATTCGTACCATGATTGTAAACAAGATTTCTTTGTGATGATGAGACAACTCAACTTTTTGTTGGAACAGACCAAGAAACATTGAATAAAAATGACCATTATAACAGGATCCTTTGCCTAAATTATGGAGAGCATAATAAATCTTTTCTCTGGTCAGAAAATGAAAAATTAGCATAATGCTTTATGATAGACATTTTCTTTCAAATACAGTAGTAACTTTGAGCTCGTTATTGCAAATATTTGTAAATTGTTTTAGGAAATTCAATTAAGTCTTTATGAGTCTATGTTATATAAAGTTGTTGTTGAAAGACATTACTATAAATTGAGTCCTCTCAGAAGTAAATTCATGTTTCTTATTATTTTTTCAATTTTGTTGCGAATATTGAAGATTAGTTAAATGAATTTAGCTTGAATTAGATTCCATTAGTGAATCTTCATTAATTTCCTACTTATTGCAGGAAATTTCATAAATAGCGCATTTGAGAATGTAGAAAATTACCTTGCAACTAGGGTATTCTAGTAGATTTCATTTTTTCATCCAGTATACTTGGAGCATAAACCTTGCTATCATAAGAAAATTTCTTATCCTTGGTATGGAAATCATTAAGTCTTTTATTAATTTTTTTTCAGTAAAATTGAATATCTTCTAATTGTATTCATCAAATTATTCTATGAGACTATAAAAATAGAATGATATTTTAATTGAGAATAACTAGAAAGATATGAAGGCTTGATGTTCATAAATAATCTATATTTAGATATTATACTTGATATTAGTAGAAGTGAAGGTAAAGGACCTTTAAAACTTATATCAATAATTTTATTAATGATACTTTTGTTTTCTTTTAAAGTCTCATGGTTATGCAAATAATCTATGTTGACTTAGAAAAACACTTAAAGAGAAAGTTCGCCGCTTTAATATTTTCATAGCTCTAATATCTCATAATAGTGATACTTTGAACTTAGTCATCTTAACTTAAAGTTTATTTCGTTTAGGTAGCTTGTATAATCTTGTTAGCTTGAATTGAGATAAAATTGTTGGTCGCATCATTTGTGTTTATATGGAATGGCATATTCATATTTATTATCTTTTCAATTTCTAGAATTTAGAAAGAAAAGAGTCTTCCATCTAAGTTAAATAGAAAGAATGTTTTGACAACATTTGAGTTTGTCTTATGGGAAATAATACAGGTCAATAATTGAAGTTGTGAATTTGACTTAAGTATAGTTTTGGAGAATTAGTGTGTTCTTAGAAATTAATTCTTGAATTAAAGACCTCTTGGCTATTGATTTAGTTAGGTAAGTATCTCATTATACTTTTGGTAAAATTTTGAGAAACCCTTGACGAGCACATCAAGTCAATTAGTTGTGGAGTTAAGCCCCTAAATGTAAAAGATAATGAGACTTATAAGATCTTTGGAATGTTTCTTAAAAGTGTTGTGAGATAGATAGATCTCAAACTCCTATCACTGTCTCTTATGGAGTAAACTATGAACTTGAATCATTGGTTTTATATAGACTTTCCTATTGTTTCCAAATTGGATGTTCTTGGGATGAAGTATGTTTTAGAAGTTGTATATGCATTTTCTTTTTCTACATTGTTGGAGGATGAGGTCTTGGTTAATCTTAATACATAAGTTTTATGTAGAGAAACAAAGTGATCCTCTGTAGTTTAAGACTTTATTAGTTAGAAATGTGTAATGAAGTTGTAAATGGTCAGGTCAGCGAGACAGTTTGATCATTGCCAGAGAGGCATCTTGTAACAAATGAGACATTTTATTAAGCCAATGGGGCATTTTTAAGAGTGGTTTTTCATCCCTACGAGGGTTTTCCACTCATGAAATTCTTTGTGTTATGGTTCTTTTGTGGATACATTGATGATCTTGCTGATTCCTTAACTTGCATTACAGTATTTGAATTTATGTGTGTGCATATCTTTGTGCTTAAGCCTTCATGGCTGAAAGCTTATAAAAGGCATGGCCTTGTGTTGTTTTACATATTAACTCATTAATGTATGAATTTACTTTTAATAATAAATTAATTTAATTATTCCTCTTTTCTACACCTTTTTTATAATTATTTTATTCTATTTTGGAAATTAAAGGGATATAATTAGTAAGTGGGATTTTTGGACCTTCTAGGAGAGGAGGGAGGGATAGACAAAGATGGAAGAAATAAATATATAGAGGGAGAGAATGGGAGGGGAAGAGATATAAAGATAAAGATGTATATAGAAAGTGAAAAAGAGAGAGAGGGAGAGCTATAGGGGTAGAGAGATGGAGAAATAACATAAAGACAAAGGGAGAGATGGAAGAAGAAATATGGAAAGATAGAGATAGAGAAGAAAATAGATATAGATATAGAGGTCTAGGAAGTGGAGAGGGAGAAAGATGGAAACATATGGATGGATAGAGAGAGGAGGCATGTCTAGAGATAGAGGGGGGAGAGGAAGATAGAGGTAAAGATGAAGATAGTTCAAGGGAGGAAGAGGGAGACAAGTAGATAGAGAGATAGAGATAGACCTAGAGGGAGAGATAAAGATGGAGAGAGATAGGGAGATAGTGATGAAGAGAAATAAATATATAAAGGAAGAAGAAGGGGGAGATAAAGATGAAGAGATAGAGATATCTAAAGGAAGAGGGAGGAGGGAGAGATGGAGAGATATATAGTGATAGAGAGATATATATGTTAGTGTAAGTGTATTTAATTACACTTGCACTCTTTACTTAGGTATTATTTATTTCCTAGGTTAATTTATTCTCATCTTTATCTTTGGAGCTATCTTGTTGCTCAAGATAAGATTAGGTTTATGCATCTTTTCTTTTTATAAAGAAAATTATCTCTTGTAATATTTTGTACTTTGAATATATCAATTTTCACATCTTTTGTAAATCTTTGCTTTTTCATTTTTCTCTTATGTGGAAGGTGATTTTTCTAGTTTGCAATCAGATCTTGGTTTCTAACATGGTATAGGAGACTAATTAGAAAATCATTGCGAGATTCGTTAAAGGGATTCCTTGAGGATATCATGCCTTGAGTTCATTCATAGAGGCATTTTGGATCGAATCGGGCTTCACCATTAGATTCCAGGAGCACTAGAAAAAGTTAGGATTGACTTTTATTTTGCAGATTTTGGCCATCATTTGCCAGATCTGTGAGGGTTTGAAGTTCAGAGATTTTTTGCAAGCTCTGGAGGTAGCCAAATTTTCAGAGTAGTTTGAGCACAAGCAGAGGTCACCATTACGTTTGTAGCGGCCAAAAACCCTAAGAATGCTTTTGTCGTTCAAATACGTTGCTGGTGAAGTTAGTGCGAAGGCAAAAAAATTTATTTGAAGTGCGTATGGCCTCCCGTACTGCCAGTCGAGCCGAGGAAAATTGATTTTAAAAAATGTCATTTTGAGATCTGTGCTAGTGCCTCGGTTCAAAATGACTCTCCTTGGCCCGTTAGCCACTAGGCAGCTCGGCTCATCCACCGCCCATTTCTACGCCTTAGCCCATGATCTTCCCAGTAGCCTAGCGGTCATCTGAATGACCAAGCTCTAGCTCATTACATCGAGCCCTCTAGCCCGATATGTAGTCCTATGGTGGACGGGGCTATCCATTCATCCCACATAGACTATAGAGATATTCCTGAAATGAATATTCCTTTTCATCGGCTATAGCATATCTGGAAGCCAACATACTTAGGAATATTTTGGTGAGTTTCAAGAATATTTAGACAAACTAGCCAAAAGTGCAACCCAAGGGGGGCATTTTTTGCCCCGATGGCCAGATGGCTGTCAAATTTAACACAGTGAAGTGTTGACGTCAGTATGACATCATCGGTCGTACGGCATCTTTGCCCCTCATAGCCCTAATTTTTCCTAAAGGAGCAATTTTTTTTCTTTTGGTCTCTTGGCCGAGTTAAGGCACTCGGTGATGTAGGTTATTTATCAAAAAATTTCTTTTTATCTTTTGTTTTTTTCGTTTGAAGTCCAGGATGTTTATTTTGGACTTCCAAGCTCATAACTTTTGCCCGCGATCTCACAGTTTTTATCTTCTTTGTGGCATTGGAAGGTATTGAGGAGCTCTATCTTGATTTCCATGCACTTTTTTTTGTATTTGTCCCAAGTTTATCTTTCTTCTAGATTTGTCCCGATGGGTGTTTTGGAGATTACTTGGATGTTTTGGCAGTTGGAAAGGTGAAACTTGAACATTTGTACTTCATTTCAGTACCACTTCATGTTATTTTCTATTTATGCATGTTTTGCATTCTCTCATTTTACAATCATTAGGTTATTGTAATAAATGAATTGAGATAAAGTTCCATCAAGGGGGTTTCTTGCATAATAATCTGATTAGAGTGTGCATGCACTTTGATCTCCATATCCATTTTGATTTGTTGGTAGCTCGTATGGGTTATTTGGTTTGCTAGTTTCTTTTGGCCACATTTTTGCTATAGCTTGACACATATTGGATTCATCGGTTCACACTTCAGTTGAGAGATTATGTTTCTTGATCCTCATTGGTTCATATTCTTCTCAGTTTGAGGACCATGTTTTTATGGTTAATGTTCCAGATTCTTTTTAGTACTCCTTCCCATGGAAGAGTTTTAGTCATAGTTTGGCATTGGCATCGAGATACACGGCTTCCAGATTCTGTCATCATCTCATCACTGTTACTTCAGTTCTAGAATTTGTTCGGTTGTGATTTTCAATGTTTACGTGGCATTGGGTCTGCTGTCACATTATTATGATTCTAGTTTTGGTTTCTTGTAGATAGAGGTATCTTTCCTTGCTTTTTGGATTGTGGTTCCAGTGTTCTTCCAGTGCTTCTTTGCACCAATCATCTCATTGTAGGGGTTTTGTCCCACTAGGTTTCCTTCTCTACCTCATTATTGCATTTGTACTTGGGTACCTAATCAAGCCTTGTTGTTGGGACCCATTTATGCTTTCTTGCATTCATTTTAGTTTCAGGTGCATGCTTTGTTAGTCTCCCTAAGTTGCACTTATGGGGGGTGTTAGTGTAATTAATATTTAATTACACTTGCATAACTTTACTTAGGTATTATTTATTTCCTAGGTTAATTTATTCTCATCTTTATCATTTGAGCTATCTTTTTGCTCAAGATAAGATTAGGGTTATGCATCTTTGCTTTTATAAAGCAAATCATTATCATGTAATTATTGAATTCTCGAATAATATTATGTTGCACATTGTTTTGCAACCTCTCTGCTTTTTCCATTTTTCTCTTCTGTGGAAGGTGATTTTTCTGGTTTGCAAATCTGATCTTGGTTTCTAACAATATAAATATAAAGAGTTATAGAGAGATGGGGAGAGGGAGACAAAGATTGAGAGATAGATAAACAAAGAGAAGTAGCTAAAGATATTTAATAGAAATGGATAGAGGGAGAGATAAATAGAGGTAATGGATTGAGAGAGAAAGAGGAAGATATAGATATATGGGAAGATAAAGAGAGGGAGAGGGAGAGAGAGATAGTTATGGGAAGAGAAAGGGAGAGGGGTAGAGATAGAGAGATAGAGACTAGTAATAGAGAGAGGAAGAGAGAGATAGACAAAGGAAGGATAGATAGAGAGATAGAGATAAATATAGGGAGGAAGAAACAAGGATTGTGTGTGTGTGAGTGAGAGAGATCTAGAGATAAAGAAAGGGATGGATAAATATGGAGTGTGTGTGTGTGGTGAGAGAGAGATAGAGAGGGAGAGAGATATAAAGAAGAGATGGAGGGAGTAAGGGAGAGAAATAGAGAGAGGATAAAAGAAAAGTATTGAGATATATAAAGAGGGAACAATAGTGAGAGAAGGAGAGAGAGGGAGAGATAGGGATAGAAAGAGGGGGAGATAAAGAGATAGATAGAGGGGGAAGAGAGAGAAATGTAGGGAGAGGTAAGGTGTTAAATATGGGGGAAGAGGAAAAGAGTAAGATAGAGATAGAGATGGATATGAAAATGAAGATGGATCAGATCTTTCACATATTTTGTATACACATTTCCTAGTGAATGTGGCTTCAAGGGGGCATTGTAATATATTCTAACAAAGGTATAAATGGATAAGTGATAGCTTCAAATAAACTATGCATCCACTTACATGGATCCAAACATGACCATTTTTTTTTTAATTGATAAGATAATCAAGCTCCACTTATAAATAGGCTCATGTTATGTTGGTAATAAGGAGAGAGGGAAAAATAGGGAGAGGTAGGGATAGAAAGATGGATATATAGAGGAGGGAAGAGCGAGAGAGAGAGGGGGGAGGATAAGGAGATAGAGATAGAGAGAAAGATAGAGATGGAGATGGAGAGGAACATTTATTTTAAAAGAAAAATTATCCTTGGAGCCTATTGTGTATTAAGTAACAGAAGTAGATTGTTGAGCATAGGGATTTATTGAATGACGAAGTGGTAATCAATTATCTTTTAAAGGCCAGTAAAGCCTATTTGTATGCAATCATGTTTTTCTATATTTTATCATAAAGAGAATCTTTGAAAAATTATCTCGACTCCACTTTTATATGGTAGGGAGTGAGAGTTCTCTTTTCAAGTGGGCCCAGTCTATCTTTTAGGCCCCTAAGTAATTTATGCTTATCTTTTATAAAATTAGTTGTATTTAAATAGTGAGAATGGTGATTTATTTTGTATTATATCATTTATCAAAGTTAAATTTTTTGGTATGATTGATCTTTATTCGGCCGTTGTATAATTTTGATCACTTGGATCATTTACTTGTGATAGTTTAACCAAATGATAACTTCTAATTTAGATATATGCCCCCTCATAATATTATAATCTAATATACAAAAATAAAAATTTCTATATGGAATAAATTATATTTATTTAGATACCATTACTTTCCCTTTGATTAAGTATATCAATTGTTTTAATTTAGTTAAAATATTAATTTTAAAAAATAGAAATATTCAAAAAATAAATAATTAAAATCACACTACAAACTAAAGAGTTTCAAATGTTTTATAATGAAGGTAAAATTATGATTTATACTGTAAGTTAGATGTCCATCTTTTGTTTCCTTAAAATAATTATAATTTAAAAAGGAACACAAAGGAATGTATATATTTGATCTCAAATCTGTTTAATTTTTTCTCTATATTAAAACTTATGAATTAGCAATAAAATAAATAAATTTAACAATATTATTAAAAATTGAACCACTTATAATTAATATAGATAGAAAGTAGATATAATACCCATAATATTTATTTATTAGTAATTAAAAATATACAATTACATTAATTCTAGAATTTTTTTTTTAAATTAAACAATTGAAACAATACTACAAAATAAAGAAGCTTGAACGGGTAGTAAAGTTGGCTTGGGTAGTGGGTTTGCTCCCCATTGGTCTTGGGTTCGACTCTGCTCCTGGGTTTAAGAGCTGGTACTTCTTGTGGGTGGGGGATCTCTCCCGTAGGGGACTAGTCTCACCCTAGCTCGCCTTAGGTACCCAAGGTAAGGGTTGTTGGGCCGTTGGGATGGGTCGCAGGGACACCCCTGTAGTATCAAAAAAAATACTACAAAATAAAGAATGTAAAATGCTTTGCAATAAAAGTAAAATTATGATTTATATAAAAATCTAGACTTTTATTTTTTGTTTCTTTAAAAGTAATTGTAACTTTAAAAGGAATGTAAGAGTATTTATCTCCATATTATTTCTTATACTATGCATGTCCATGGGATTCCATGTATTTTCTTTCTACTAAATTTATGCATTAGCAATAGAAATAAAATAAAATTAGCAATAATTTCAAGTTGAACAATTTGTAATCAATCTAAATAAAAGTAGATATAATAACCATAATATATTTATTACTCCTTATATGAAGTGCGCAAGCTAATTTGTTAGATCAATGGTTCAAGCTGCCTAAAAAAGATTTCTAGATGATTAGATTCATCCTCGCCATTCATTTACTATTTTGCATTTTACTTGTTTTTTTTCCTTTTTTACCTTTAAAACTTTTACTTGGTACAACTTTGTTTTTTTTTTAATTTTTTTTTTAATTTATTATATGCTATATTTTATGTAATGTAAATTTATATTTAAAATGTTATTATGATTATACTTACTACATATTATATTTTATATTATAAATTATTAAATGTAAATATAATATAATATATAATAAAAAATGTTAAATACAAAAATAATATAATATATAATTAATATTTAATATATAATTTATATAATATAAATTAAATTATACATAATATAATGATACTTATTGTATATAATATTTTATAAATACAAATTTCATTATTATTATTCTTTTTTTACTATTTTGCATGATTTTTTAAAAAAATTACTTTTACTAGGTACATTTGTTTTTATAAATTTATTATATGATATATTTTATATAATGTAAATTTATAATTAAAATGTTATTATGATTATACTTGTGACCAATGAATTAGTACGGGTTAACCACACTTGATCCATGAGGAATCGAAGTGCGATTTAGCCACTAAACCTCATTCCCAATAAAATCATTCAATGTAAATTGAAGTGGAAGCCATTAAAACTTAACATGTTAAACTACAAAAGATTTTGAAATACCTACTCTAATCTATTGAAACTTATTCTATTGGGAATTAGTGTCATGTTGATGTGAAACAATGACCCTTTCCCAATCTTGTGATCAGTGAGTCTGTTTCAGTCGATTCTATGGAAGAAAATCAATGAAACCCTTGTGATTGATGTATGAGAACCTAGTTTATGCTATTGCTAAGTTAATCTAAGCTAAAACTATGCTAAAAGATGAAAACACTAATTCATATACAAACTAAGATGGATGCATGGAAGCCATTAATGGATGCTCTAAGCTATTATGCAATGAAAATGAACTAAAATAAGCTAAAAAGTAAATAAATAAGAGTATGAGTGCATATGAATTCAACAGCATAAGTTTTTAATTGAAAGATGGATGCATTTGTCTCCAAATAGTGATCTATTTATAGGAGAGCAAATGAGGAATCGATGGTTGAGATCAAAAAGCTTAATCAACGGTCCAAGATGAAGGGGATGAGAGGCATGGGTTAAATGGTTTAGTTTGTTCAAGAAGCCAAGTGAGTTGATTGGAGGAGAGAGAATATTCCTTTTGGGTGAGGAAAAAAGTATTTTACAAATTAAAACAAATTTTTAATTGTGCAAAAAAGGATAAAGAACATTCCATGGGAATATTCCCTTTGATTAGAGGAAAATTAGTTTAATTGCTAATTAAGCGGGGTTTTTGTAATTGGGGGATTAGAAGAATTAAGAGATATTTATTAAATTGGAAGTGATTTAATAAATGGGGGAGGAGTGAAATGATATTTAATTAAAGCCTTTAGGTTTATTTTGTTAAATAAGTAAACAGGGGATCAATTAAATATTTTGATTTATTTAATTTAATTAGATGAAGTGTTAGTCGCGATAAGAGATAAATTAGCTTAATTTAATTAGGTCAAATAGATGAAAATGATGCAATTAATTAATTAGCTAGGCTAATTAAATCAATTAAGGAAAGAGGATGGATTAAAATGATGTTAGTAAATTTGATTTAAATGTATGACATCGATTAGGATATTTTTTAGTGTCTACATTTTGCCCCTCTTTGAACCGAGGTACATGTTGCTTCAGTTCAAAGAATAACGCTTTTCAGATAAAAATCCTGCCCAAATCAAAAAATAAAAAATTTCTAATTTTTTTAGATGCCTCAACGGAAGGATAAAACTAACTCCCTACCCCCTCGAGAAATCAGGTGGAAATTTTGAATTTTGGGTTGATTTCTCGATAAAGGTTCAAAAGTTGCCCCAAGGGTTCAGAAAGGTTCCAAGATGCAAGAATAATGCCAAAAATGCAAAAAATGATGCAAAATTAGGGTCTAGATTCGAAAAAATAGTGAAAATGATAATAAACCCCATCATTAAGGTTAAATTAGGGCAAAAAACCCTAATTTTCTAGCTTAAATAGGCCAAGAGGGGTCATTTTCAATTCATTTGTACATTCACACTTAAGGAATTCTTGCAATTTGAGCTCTGACCCTTCAACGAAATGGCACGCCAAGAGCTTCCTCAACACATCTCTGATCGAGTTCGAGAGTTTCAATGACTTCCAGGTGCAAGGCCACCGATATGTAATTCGAAACTTGATTTGAAATTTGAAATTTTGATGCATTTATTAGGCATTAGAATTTAGATTCTGGCAGCATTGCTATATATCGACACCCAAATGATTTATGGCAACACATATGTATATGGCGACGCTTCTTTCAATTTAAAATTAGGGTTTCCAATTTTAAATGGCGACACGGGCTTATTTTGCGACACACTTGTCGATTTAAAATCTAGGGTTAGGTTAGGCCAAAAGATAAGTTGTGATGCCAGCTTGTCTAGTGATGCATTTTCCAATTTGAAATTTGAAATGCATCAGGCATCACTATTTGGATTTTGAATATAGTGACACTATTGTGATTTTTGAGTCAGAAATTCCAAATGACTTCAAATTTTGATGATTTCCTAAGGTTGTGCGCTTCGTGGGTGCATAGGCCCACAGTTCTGGAGAGATTAGGTGATCTTTCAGAGTTGCGCCAAGAGCACTGGGAGAGATTGGATTGTGGTACATTGCATACACACATGTTATTAGGACCCATTTGGCTATGATGATAGCTCTATGCAAGAGATGGCATAGCGAGACCTCGCCCTTCCATCTTCTGACAAGGGAGGCAACAACTACCTTGGAGGACATGTGGCAGATATTACGTTTGCCAATCCATGATGATTATGCGATTTATGACACCGATGTTAGATTTGATGTATGTCTAGAGGTGATGGAGATGGACTAGATTGCATTGGTCACATCACAAATTGATTTAGAGACATACAGAGGTCACATGCCGACCTTCATATTGATTGTTGTAGCCATCATGTCAGGTTTGGTGGCTCTGGACAGATGGGGCAGATTTTTTAGTCTAGGATGGGGTTTGGCATGGTAGCGGATGTTGTACAACATTCTTTTTGCATGGGGGTTTGTGATGCTGGCCTCCTTATATAATTATTTGCATGATTTTATTTATTGTGATGGGAGATCCCTTGGTGCAAGTGTTACTTTTCTTCATATCTAGGCATGGGAGCACATTGTTGTTCTTTGGCCCATTATAAAATGGAAAACATGGAGTTGAATGATCTCGTCATTTGGAGATATCAAGGTGCCATCACACTCAGGCACACTGGACAGATTGGCCTCCCATACTAGAGACGAGTGATTGATGATATGATTATTTTCCGCTGGCGCCCACGGCTATAGATGTCGCCATGGTTTGATGATATTCAACAGCTTTTTTTTGCCAAATAGACCCATTATATGTAGGGTTGAGAGCACACTATGACTGAACGGTACCTTCCTAACAGGGTAGCTAAATAGTTTGGTGATGTACAAAATAGGCCCGATGATGCCTATAAAGCCATTTTTGTACAATTGGCTAGAGAGGTTCCCACATGGGGACCGACAATTCTGGCTCCAAAGGTCATTGATAGCTTTCAATAGTTGGTTGCCCAGCCTTTGTCATATGATCAGGGCCAACCCATAGCACAGACCACTCCAATGTACGATGCATGGTTCATCCCACCATGGCAACTTATAGATCCAACAAGTTCTCCTCCCAAAGGGAGACAGCGAGGTAGAGGTGCTAGGGGCAGGGGATAGGGAGGCTAGGAAGGCCAAGACAGACAAGTTCTAGGGGCTCCTCCGGTTGTGCAGCCAAAGGTTTAGCCATAGGTGCAACGTAGCCAAGACCACCACCAGATGTGTGAAATGCACAAATTCAGCAACAGGTGCAGGCATTGACTGGTGAGCGGGACCAGGCCCACCAGCAAGTTTTGGCTCTTACTATTGAGCGAGACCAAGCTTGGCAGTAGGTGATTGTGGTGATAGCTAAGAGAGATGTGGCATTGCAGAGAGTGCAAGTTGTCACTGGAGAGAGAGATCAGGAGGTTGTGAGGAAACAAAAGATCGAGGTTATGGTGGCAGCCACACATGGTTGGACCATGTCAGAGCGGTTATATAGAGAGGTTGTCACAGAGGCTACATACTACAGGCAGCATTATCACTTAGATGTTCTAGTGGCTCTTCATCAGCCAATTTTTTCACAACACAGCGACGCACATCCCCATGCAGAGGATCAACCTGAGAGGCAGGCTAGAGAGGGTAGTTGCCACCAAGGATAGCTTTTTGATGTATAGACACTTTTAGATTTTTCCCCATTATTTTTACTGGTATACATTCATGAGATCCTTTTTGATAGCCTTGTGGATATTGTACTTATCATCAATGTACATACACTAATCTAGATTTTTGTACCATGACACATTTTTTGATATATATATGATACAGATATGAATGATTCATGTTATGATGTGTTGACTTTATTTCGTGTATGGATGATGTATGGATGCTTATGTATGATTATGTATGGATGCACTTTATTTTATGCCTATGTGATATGCAATGATCATGATATGGATGGATGGAATGTTATATTATTTTTCATTATCTTTTCACGATATGATATGGATGGATGATTATGATATACAAATATTATGGATGCAAATGTTATGGATGAATTTATTTTTGTGTATTTTCTATGCATGTTTTGATGATGATGTATGCATATGGATGTAAGGATGCAAATTCTTATGATATGCAACAACTTAAGATGCTTATAATAACAAATCTATCTTATTCATCACTACTCAAATGATAATGCAGAATGTATGATGTGATGCGCAATGATTATGTTGATGGATGTGTTATTATTTGGATATGATTATGAGATACATGTATGTTAATGGTTTGTGGATGTAGGTTGGATGCATTGATGATGTTTTTGTCAATTGTCATGATACCAAGTTAGCATGGAGAGAAGATAGAAGAATAAAGAATGAATGACCATTAATGATGATTGCTTCAAAAGATCCAACAATTCCTTGATCCATTGAGACTTTATTAGAGATGGTGATGAGACAATGCAAAATGCAAGATGAAAATGTAGGATGGTATGCTCACACTTTGGGATTGGGATTTTTTCGTTGTGCCTTATTGTTTGATATAACACATAGATACAATGCATCAAGGTATTGATAACTAGGATGGCGTTGTATCTAGTGTAATGGACTTTGACTCAACAAGTAGATAGGATAGTTCTTGTTCACACCTTGACATATTGAAACGTCGTTGGAATGTAAATTAGAAATTGAGAACATATTAGACCAAAGCATATGCAATAGTCAACAACATACTCTAAATGACCTTCCTACACACAACTAAGCAAGTATGCGCCAAGATTATTTTACAAGAGAATCCACAAGCACAACAAACGAAAGATAATGATCAATGTCCCATTCCTTTCTCTCCAAATAGTTTTAGATAGACATCATCGAGAGTTCCTCAAAATGGGTCATTAAGATAAATCACAAGAAAATATCAAATACAAATAGTTAGTGTTATCTATAGCTCCTACCTAGTTTAAGTTTAGCTAAGGTGATATATGGTACTGATGTCCATCGCAAGAAGGATACATCCTAGGATGTGTTGATCAGAGGGTTGGTTGATGTTAGGATGATGATGCTAAGATGAGTCATTGCTATAAACTTCATTAACGCATTTACCTATGATTTAGACTTTAGATTTTGGCTTTTGGGTTCGTACTTTACAACTTGCTATGTTTGTTTTCTACTTGTTTCTCCAAAGGGTGAAGGTGATGATCGCTTATTATGGGTGAAAGTTTATTGCGGGTGAAAGCAAAATGGGATGTGTTGGTTTTGGATTTTTCTTGGAATATTTCAATTTTTTTGGTATTTTGAAATGTTTTGAGGCTGTTTTTGGTCTTTTCTTAAAAATTTATATGGATGTTTAGGATTTTTGGATTTTTTTAGGCTATTTAGGTTTTTTTGAATGTTTGAGGCTTTTTAGGTCTTTGAACGTTTTCTATTGTTTTTGGATTTTCAATTTTTGAATGTTTTTGTGTTTTCGAAATATTTGGATTTTTTGGAATTTTTGAGATATTTGGATTTTTTTGGATTTTCATGATGATGCGAGGGCACACACCTTAAAATACACACATTTTGAAGTATTATTTTTAAATCAATTTTCTTTTGTTGTGAAAGGTCTCAAATACCATTTATATTGTGTTTTAGGACCTTTTTGTGCTTAGGTTAAAATTTTAATAAGTTGGGAATCCTTTGTGTGGGTGATTCCTAAGTTTTTGTGAAAATTGGAAAACACACTGTGTTTTCAAACAGGAAGCTTTTAGCTGTTCTTAGGCTAAGAATGAAAACCTAACACTTCCTAATGGTTGGTAAAAGAGATCTCTCGAATTTTAGAAGGGGTTAGAAGCTTTGTACGTTGGTAGTTCAGGAGGATAGTAGAAGAAAACAATGATTTTTGTTCAAAAAGTCTAATTTTTCTGTTCTTGCGTGTGACAGCTGCAAGAGACGAATTAAGTAAAGCTTTTGTTTTGTTAAATATCATGTAGTGAAACCTTTCAAGACATTTCTTATGGAATTTTAGTTAGTTTCTCCATCGCTTTTATCTTTTTGTAAATACTGTGTTCTTTACTTGTTTGTTGTCTTGACTGGTAAATTCCAGAAAATGGAGTTTTGAGTTTGTTTCCTGTCCGTACAAGGAAGTATGGACATTGTGGAAGCAAGGAAAAACTCCATCCCTATAAATAATGTAAATGTAAGTGCCTTTGTGAGTACTAGAAGCAAGGTTATAATATTTTCCTAGGTGAGCTTGTGAAGCCCGGTTTGGAAAAGATGATTGGAAATCAGACCCAACATGGCAGGGGTGATAAATATTTGTTGATGCAGCATGTACAGTGATTTTAGGAGCCCTCACCAAGGTTGGCAAGGAGGAAAAACCATTGTTTGATCTTCTGGAGGCTAGAAAGTGCAAACAGTCCAAGAAAAGGTTAAGGAAAAACCCTAGTTCTTGCAAGAACAGGGTACACTATATGTACAGACAGAAAATAGTCCAAGACCTTGAAAATCTGTTAGTGCTCCAAATTTGAGCAAGGGTGACAGAAGCAAGTTTGGCCTGGTAAGCTAAAGGAGGAGTGATAAACATTTTTCTTGTGTGAGGAGGCCTAATCCTAGTAGCCCTCCTAAAACCCTAACCTAGGGTATGGTGGTAGCGATAGAAGAAAGGAGAGTTGAGCTTGGACAAGGACCATTCCTAGACCATTTTGAAGCCAAGAAAACCTATGCACACCCCTGCAACATTGTTAGGAGGATTTAGAGGTTGTCTAGTCTTTAAATGGATTAAGGGCTAGATGGAGAAAGTGAGGAAAAGTATCAAGAACGGTTTGGTAGTAGCAAACTGAAATTGATAGCAGGGTTGGCAAGTGACCAGGGATGCCTAAATACCTTTAGGACCTATAGGTTGTTTGGTGGAGTGAAACACCAGGGGTTTATCTATTGGACACCTAGAGCATTGAGATTGTGATTATCTCATTCCAACCCTGTTTCTATCAGATTGGTATCAGAGCAGTGAAAGATTTGGGAAATCAGCTTATATGTCTGAAGTTGAGTCTAGTGAAA
>VDFB02103962.1:0-18377 GCA_007258455.2 Sequoia sempervirens | reverse complement strand
ACGGCTACAGCCGTCCCCTCCCACATGAATATAACTTCAAATTTTTTTTTTAAATTTTTATGATTTAAAATAGAATTTCGGTTCTAATAAATTTAAAACAAAACTTCACTGTTTATATATATAAATTCTGACGAATTCCGGGTATGGAAATTTGTCAGTCATATATATATATATAAATATATATATATATATTTTTAAATACAGGAATTTAATCCCTATGTACTGAAAAAAAAAATCTATATTTTTCAATGACAGATCAAATTGTAAAATACAGTTTACAGTTAAATTAAATTCCCACAGACAGAGAATTACAGAGGAAACAACAATTCCATTAAAATAAAAAGAACACATGGAAACTAAATTTTATTTTCTAGTGCTAAATTACAGAGTAATAGAAACACCACAACTACCACAAAGGTTGCACAGTAATTTTGCTAATTTTCCTGTGTTTATTCCTATTTTTCCTTGCACAAATATACTCTAAGTTTCCTCTGTTCAACTATGGTTTTATTTTTCTTTTGTTTGTTAAAACTAAAATTTACAGAGGCAACACAAGCCTTAACGGCAATAACCAGACACATGGTTTTCTAAATTTTTCAAAGAAGATATATATATATATATATATTAATTCACAAAGGAAACAAATTAGATTCAGAGGAATACCTATTTCCTGTAGGCTGTAGAAGTAAGAGTTGCACCAAAACCCTGCAGCTTTAAAGCTCCTCCCAGAAGCTCTTCCTCCAGCCAACAAAGAAATTCTTCTGGAACCTTGCAGCTTCTTCCAAATTCACTCACAAATCAACAACATAAAAACCCACAAAAATTCAGAAAACAAACTTTCCCCACTCTTCCCAGCCAAATCTTTCCCGTGAAGGATTTCTATTTCCCCATGCCTGTTTTTCTTCCGGGAATCCTTTCCTCCACCAAACTCATTTATTTTCCACTACTTCCCGTAAAAGAAAATTTAATAATTTTATTTTAAAAAAAAAACAATTTTATGCATTTTTATTTTATTTTATTTATTTATATTTTATTTTATTAACAATGTAACTTAATAAACTATTTATTTAACTCCAAAAATACAATAGCAATAAGACTTTTAAAATATTAACACAGTACGATTTATTTTATTTAAACTATTGCCTTAATAAAGAATATAACTCAATTAACTAGACTACAATTAACTTAAAACTCCTTCAATTAAATAAATAATTGATCACACATATCCAACATTAATTAAATTACACTTAATTAAAAATTGATAAAAATTTATTAAATCCCAAACTAAACTGTTAACCAAAACGGACACATTAACAAACAAGGACAAATAAAAACAAAGACAACCAAGGAATCAGAGTAGACGGACTTGGGATGGGAATTCTTTCCTAACCACTCCTTTTTTTCAACATCAATCCCATTGGGTTTATTTTGATGCTCGCCCTGTCCTGCCGAAGCAGGTGGAATCGAGACTTAGTACCTGCATCTTGCATAAAACAAATGTCGTGAAACATATAAATCTCCATAGAAAACACACCGTGAAAGGAAATCGCAGGATGACAGGGCACTTGCAAGCAAGTGATGTCACTCTGTCCTTTCACCAAGACTCACAAATAAACACACCAAACAATATAACAGCATAAACTCGCAACATCAACGTATACATATTATTAAAAGCACCACAAAAGTCATATAGCATGATCACCATAAATAAGTATCATCTAACATCATATGTAAAGTCTAATGCAACCAAACAACCAAACCATAAATCCATGCACAACCAAAATGGTGAACTGATCACCCACACAACCAAGTACAAGATCTGTCCATAAGAGTAACAACAACATGAGGGGTATCACATCCTCCCCCCCTAGGATGTGGCTTACTCCTGGAAGCCACTAAATAAGTATGGATAGGCCTCTCTAATGCGGGATGCATCCTCCCATGTCGCTGAAGTCTCATCATTTGGGTCCCACTGGACCCGCACCTGCTCAATATCTCTGCCCCTGAGGGCGAGTCTCCGATGCTGTAGCACGGCCACGGGCTCGAGTGCTAGCTGTCCGTCCTCGACCTGAAGAGCATTCCAATCAAGTACGTGAGTAACATCGGGAAAGTATGGTCTAAGTACAGAAACGTGAAAAACATCGTGAATCCGTGACAGGCTGGGTGGCAAAGCTAGGCGATAAGCAACGGGGCCGATTCTCTCCAAAACTTCAAATGGACCTACAAAACGAGGTGCGAGCTTGGAACCCTTTCCATAACGGATTGGGCTCTTCCGCGGTCGCACTCTCAAAAAGACACGATCACCAACAGAGAACTGGCGGTCAACTCTATGTGCATCTGCATATTTCTTCTGTCTGTCTTGAGCTGCCACAAGATGCTCTCTGATGCGTACAACCTGATGTTCCATGTCCTGAAGCATTTCGGGACCAAGGAGAACTCTGTCCTCAAGACGGTCCCAACTCAATGGGGTCCTACAAGGACGACCATATAGTGCCTGAAAGGGAGCCATACCAATAGAGCTATGAAATCCATTGTTGTAGGCAAATTCCACAAGATGCAAATACTCCTCCCAACGTGACTGCTGATCCATCACGTACATACGAATCATGTCCTCAAGAACCTGATTAACTCTCTCTGTCTGTCCATCTGTCTTAGGATGGTAGGCAGAACTGAAGTTTAGCTGTGTTCCCAAGGCACGCTGCAATGATGTCCACAATGCAGATGTGAACACTGGATCTCTGTCGGATATGATTCTCCATGGAATACCATGCAAGCGGACAATATCTTCCATGAAGATTCTAGCAACTGATGAAGCTATGTAAGATGAACGAACTGGGGAAAAGTGAGCCACCTTGGTCAATCTGTCAACTGTGACCATGATAGCATCATGATGTCGAGCAGTCATAGGCAATCCCACAATAAAGTCAACGAAAATTATGTCCCACTTCCATTCCGGAATGAGATGAGGCTGTAATAGACCTGCAGGATGCTGATGCTCTGCTTTGACCCTCTGACACTCCAAACATCTAGCTACCAAATCAGCAATATCCCTCTTCATGCCAGCCCAAAAGTATAATGCCCGAAGATCTGCATACATTTTCTTAACTCCCGGATGAGCAGAATAGCGAGCTCGATGTGCCTCAGTCATAATTAGAGTCTGAAGACCCTCAACAGAAGGCACGTAAATGCGACCCATATACCTTAGAAGACCATCAAACTCAAGTGAGTACCCTGCAAACTTTCCTTCTAGAGCTCTACCAGACTCAATTTCTGACTTCACTTCCTGATACCAACTATCAGATGGAAGTGCTATGAGGACTTGACTCCTCAAATCTACCTCAAGAGCCACTGCAGAAATCTCATGTCTCCGCCGACTCAAAGCATCTGCAACTACATTTTCCTTGCCTTGAACATATTTGACCTCAAAATCATATTCGCAAAGGAATTCCATCCATCTTCTCTTCCTAGCATTCAGGTTTGGCTGGGTAAAAATATATTGCAAACTACGATGGTCACTATGAAGTTCGAACCTATGACCCAACAAGAAGTGTCTCCATCTCACAAGAGCATGAACCACTGCGGCTAACTCCAAGTCATGAGTTGGGTAATTAAGCTCATGGTCCTTGAGCTTACGGGATTCATATGCAATTACACGTCCCTCTTGCATCAAGACGGATCCCAAACCCTCCAAAGAAGCATATGTGCACACCACAAAATCCTTAGTAGGATCAGGAACCACCAATATTGGCGCACTAGTCAATTTGTCCTTAAGGGTTTCAAATGTTGTCTGACATTGTTCGGACCAAATGAACTTCTTCCCTTTCCTCTGAAGAGAAGTAATAGGATATGCAATCCTAGAAAAACCCTGTACAAACCGCCGATAATAGCCTGCTAACCCCATGAAACTGTGAATCTCTGGAACATTCTTGGGTGCTGGCCAATCAACTATGGCTTGGATCTTTGAAGGATCCACTGCAATACCTGCACTTGAGATGACATGCCCCAAGTATTTCACCTCTGTTTTGTAAAAATCACACTTAGCCAAATTAGCAAACAGCTGATTGTCCCTCAAACATTGCAATACCTGCCTAAGATGTACCTCGTGTTCCTCCATAGATTTTGAGTACACTAGAATATCATCAAGGAACACAAGTACAAACCTATCCAAGTAGGTACGAAAAACTCCATTCATCAGGCTCATAAACACTGATGGTGCATTAGTTAATCCGAATGGCATAACCGTAAATTCATAATGCCCATAGTGAGTACGTAATGCAGTTTTATGAATATCAGCTTCGGCTATTCGCAACTGATGATAGCCAGACTTAAGATCAATTTTTGAGAAGACTTGAGCTCCTTTTATTTGATCAAATAAGTCATCAATTCTCGGCAAGGGATACCGATTCTTGATTGTCACCTTGTTAAGTTGCCTATAATCAATACACAATCGAAGCGAACCGTCCTTCTTTTTCACAAATATAACTGGTGCTCCCCAAGGGGAAACACTAGGACGGATGAACCCTTTCTCTAATAGCTCCTCCAGCTGCAATTTAAGCTCCTGCAATTCCTGTGTTGTCATACGATATGGAGCCCTAGAAATAGGCTCAGCTCCAGGAACAAGATCGATTCTAAAGTCGATGTCACGCTTAGGTGGCATCCCAGAAATTTCACTAGGAAAGACATCAGAATATTCCTTAAGAAGGGGGTAATCATCCAATGAAATTCCTTGACTCTCATCAGAGTCCAAATCATTAACTGACACAACAAATAACTGACAACCCTGTCTAAAGCACCTTTTCAATTGCATAGCTGAGATTAAGCGTAATGAGATAGGTCTCTGAATGCCAATGATCTCCACCTCACTACCCACATCATCTACACAACGCACTACCTTATGCCGACAATCAATCATAGCACGGTGAGCGTACAACCAATCCATACCCAAAACCACATCATATGAGCCAAGGGGTAGGATTTGAAGATCCACCATAGTTGTGAGTGCCCCTATTTGCAATTTGCAACCCTGAACTAATGACTCAACTGCAACCTTTGCCCCAGAGGCCAATTCGACCTGCCATTTAATGCCTTGCCTAGCTGCCACCAGTCCACAACGTTCCACCACTAAAGGGGAAATGAAAGAATCTGATGTGCCTGAATCAAAGAGAATAGATATACCAGTACCATTCAACACACATGAAGATTCAACTACAGTGCCTTGATGTTCAGCTTGACGGTTCTCTACTGCTGTAAATACCCAATGAGCTCTCCCTGCATCTCCCACTGTTGGCTCAGAAGCAGCTGGTCTCTGACTATATCCTGTAGTACTCCTCTGTGGACACTGTCTCGCTATATGCCCCTATTGCCCATAGGAGAAGCAACCTGTACCACGTCCATACCCTCTAACACCTAATGGTGCACTCGACTGCTAGAAGCTACCCCGAGATGGTGTTGTCTGTGTACTCTGAGCAGGTTGCTCAAAGCGATCCTGTCTAACTCGTTGCCAACTACGGTTCCTTCTGCTCTGAGATCTATCACTCTGCTGTGACTAGGGTTTGAACTACCTAGACTGAGACTGTTGTTGCTGTTGTGGACCACCCTTAGAAGGTGCCCAAAAATTTCTAGAAGTCCCTGATGTTTGAGGTTGCCCACCTCGAGAACCAACACCTGTAATCGGAGCACTACCTATCTGTACTCCCGTGTGCCCTCCTAAAGCCATAGCTAAATTTTCTTCCACAAGGCGGGCTTTCTCAACTGCCACCTCCATCATCTTCGGCTCGAAGACATGAACACCACCGCTGATACAGGCATTTAAACCCCTGACAAAATGTTGCACTAGCATAGCCTCATCATCTCCAATACCCGCATACTGCTTGAGCTCGTAGAAATGACGCTCATATTGTTCCACGGTCAAAGTCATCTGTCTCAATTCATGAAACTCGTTAGCTCTACGCTGCCTCCAGTGATCGGATAGAAATCGGGCTCTGAACCTCTCCAAAAACAACTCCCAAGTAACCATACTGATGTCAATGTGCAATTTCTGCTCCTCTAGCCTCCACCAAGTGGAAGCAAACCCTCTGAGGTGCATGATAGCACACCTAGCCCTAGTGTTACTGCCGTAAGGATGCATTGCAAAGCATCTATCCAAATCGATCAACCAAGTCTCTGCCTCAAGACCCCCACCAGATGCATCAAAAGTAGGGGGTCGTGCCCTCAATAGATCCCTCATATGACCTGCCACTACTGCCTCCTGCTCAGCTATGTTTTCCCCACGTCTAGGAGATCTCTCCCTTTCCCTATCCAATCTCTGTTCCTCATCCTGCCTAGGGCCAATACGACCCAACAACTCCTCTAACAAATGCTGCAACTGACCACCTATACCAGGTTGCTCTAGATTTTGACCACCACCTCCTATCGGATTGCTTTGGGAACTCTGAAGTTCCTCACGCTCTGACCCATGTGAGCTCGGAAGTGATGGACTATGGCGATTGGCTCCACGGCCACCACCTCGGCCTCCTCTTCGGCCACGTCCTCTACCCCTAGGCATGATCCTGCACAACAATTGAGTTATGTCAGATCAAGAGTTACGCCAGGTTGCCTAATGGACTCAACTACCTAAAGTACCCAGTGTTTGCAAACCTGGCTCTGATACCAAGTTGTAACACCTCGACGCGCAAACCCCAAAGGACAACTATCCACACAACAATTTTTTTTTTTTTAAAACATAAAGTAAAGATACTATGTTATCAATTTCAACTAACATAATTACAAATACATAATACATGTTAAACTCCTAAGTCCTTTGGGGTACACGTAGAGACATTACGTTATCTACTCAATAACAAACCTAACTAATATCCAACATTCATTCCAAGAATATGTGTTCTCATATAAAGGTGATAAACACAAAGCATCAAATAATGATGAACCACATATGCTATACAAGATCACATAACCAATAAAGCATGGAATCAAAGAGAGACTAACTTACTCAACTTAACAACATCAAATATATTTATAATTGCATCAGTGAATAATGTTTTAAATTACAAAGTGCGATATAATAATACATCAAGATACAATCTAAATACCAGTGACCAATTATACAAGTTACAAAGTACTTTATCCCAACACATGGGCGAGTTACAATACAATTTACATGATATGAACAAAGTATAAATATATACATCAGATGGTACATAAATCTGGTACAAACTGCCACCACAATCTCTGCACTGGAGGTATGACTGTAGCATGGGAAACCCAACGGGGTGCGAAGCACGTTCCACCCGACCACCCCCGTGCTAGGAGTAGTTAAGAAAGGATTCCCGACCAAGACGTCAACAGTTACACACATGACTCAACACCAAACATGGAAAAGAATTTATACACAAAGGTAATGTAACATCATAAGTCTACTACAAAACATGACAACACTTAACTACAAATCAAACAATGAAATTACTTCCAGAGGATTCCAAATAAAACAACTAAGGGGAAATGCTAGAGGAGAGTGTCATCGCATGGCCTTCATGGATTATCCTGACATCCTAACACGAGGTGCCGCCTCCATCTATGGTTATCCTGACTCCCTATTTCAAGGCGCCGCCCCATAGGGTGACTCATGCAGAATCGTGCATTACTCATGGAAACGAGATCACGATTTTGCCAACCACGGCCTTCTCGAACACCTTTAGTCTTTGATAGCCCTAACAGGTGAGCGAGGTATCAGTTATTTTCTTTTAGTGTTTACTACCCATCCCCTAATTATTTAGTTAGGTTTTCACTTTTTACACTAACTCTACTATGGGTTATCCTGACAGCCCCTTTGTGCGCCGGCGCCCACATAGAGCCACTCTCCCTAGAATTTCCTAACATACAACAAACATGGGGGTTTGAACTCTCTCAAGTACACCAAACACAGGATAAAAATCTGCGAGGCAAAACCATCTCGCTATTATCTAATGACTCAATAATTCAATGGATTGACGCAAATCATTATAACATACAATTGTACTCGCCATGAAAATGAAATAAAACACTCAAAATAAACATATCAAATTCTCAATCCTCTGGAAATTCAACGACAACCCTATCTCCTATAAAAAATTTAACCAATTAACGAACTTGATAACAAAATCACATCATTAAATTTTTTTTAAATAACTCCACTAAAAGAAGACAATTAAATAAATTAAATTAATTAATTTTAATAAATATTTCTTTGTCAATTTCCTCCGAAAGAATATATATACATATAAAATTATATATCTTATTTATCATAACATAAAACTTCTCTATTAAACACACATACACACACATATATATATATATATATATATATATATATATATATATATATATATATATATATGGTATATATATATATATATATATATATATATATATATATATTATATATATATATATATTTATATACTAATTAACATTAATTTAAAAATTCTAATTTTTTTGAATTTAAAAATTAAAATAACACGAATTATAAATATTCATGTTTAATGAAATAAAACAAAAATTTAATAATAAAAAAAAAACTAAGTAAATGGTACACCCACTTGGGCGCTGCGTACCTCCCCATAGGGGAGGACGTAGCCCCCAAAGGGCTGCGTACAATAGTCCTTTGACTGCTGTGCGCGGCCCTCTATGGCTGCGCAGGGGTGGGGTACGGCTACAGCCGTCCCCTCCCACATGAATATAACTTCAAATTTTTTTTTTAAATTTTTATGATTTAAAATAGAATTTCGGTTCTAATAAATTTAAAACAAAACTTCACTGTTTATATATATAAATTCTGACGAATTCCGGGTATGGAAATTTGTCAGTCATATATATATATATAAATATATATATATATATTTTTAAATACAGGAATTTAATCCCTATGTACTGAAAAAAAAAATCTATATTTTTCAATGACAGATCAAATTGTAAAATACAGTTTACAGTTAAATTAAATTCCCACAGACAGAGAATTACAGAGGAAACAACAATTCCATTAAAATAAAAAGAACACATGGAAACTAAATTTTATTTTCTAGTGCTAAATTACAGAGTAATAGAAACACCACAACTACCACAGAGGTTGCACAGTAATTTTGCTAATTTTCCTGTGTTTATTCCTATTTTTCCTTGCACAAATATACTCTAAGTTTCCTCTGTTCAACTATGGTTTTATTTTTCTTTTGTTTGTTAAAACTAAAATTTACAGAGGCAACACAAGCCTTAACGGCAATAACCAGACACATGGTTTTCTAAATTTTTCAAAGAAGATATATATATATATATATTAATTCACAAAGGAAACAAATTAGATTCAGAGGAATACCTGTTTCCTGTAGGCTGTAGAAGTAAGAGTTGCACCAAAACCCTACAGCTTTAAAGCTCCTCCCAGAAGCTCTTCCTCCAGCCAACAAAGAAATTCTTCTGGAACCTTGCAGCTTCTTCCAAATTCACTCACAAATCAACAACATAAAAACCCACAAAAATTCAGAAAACAAACTTTCCCCACTCTTCCCAGCCAAATCTTTCCCGTGAAGGATTTCTGTTTCCCCATGCCTGTTTTTCTTCTGGGAATCCTTTCCTCCACCAAACTCATTTATTTTCCACTACTTCCCGTAAAAGAAAATTTAATAATTTTATTTTTTTAAAAAAACAATTGTATGCATTTTTATTTTATTTTATTAACAATGTAACTTAATAAACTATTTATTTAACTCCAAAAATACAATAGCAATAAGACTTTTAAAATATTAACACAATACGATTTATTTTATTTAAACTATTGCCTTAATAAAGAATATAACTCAATTAACTAGACTACAATTAACTTAAAACTCCTTAAATTAAATAAATAATTGATTACACATATCCAACATTAATTAAATTACACTTAATTAAAAATTGATAAAAATTTATTAAATCCAAAACTAAACTGTTAACCAAAACGGACACATTAACAAACAAGGACAAATAAAAACAAAGACAACCAAGGACTCATAGTAGACGGACTTGGGACGGGAATTCTTTCCTAACCACTCCTTTTTTTCAACATCAATCCCATTGGGTTTATTTTGATGCTCGCCCTGTCCTGCCGAAGCAGGTGGAATCGAGACTTAGTACCTGCATCCTGCATAAAACAAATGTCGTGAAACATATAAATCTCCATAGAAAACACACCGTGAAAGGAAATCGCAGGATGACAGGGCACTTGCAAGCAAGTGATGTCACTCTGTCCTTTCACCAAGACTCACAAATAAACACACCAAACAATATAATAGCATAAACTCGCAACATCAACGTATACATAATATTAAAAGCACCACAAAAGTCATATAGCATGATCACCATAAATAAGTATCATCTAACATCATATGTAAAGTCTAATGCAACCAAACAACCAAACCATAAATCCATGCACAACCAAAATGGTGAACTGATCACCCACACAACCAAGTACAAGATCTGTCCATAAGAGTAACAACAACATGAGGGGTATCACACATTTTATGAGGCATATGTAATTAATAGTTTTTCTATAACAAACTACACATTTTCAATGGACTAATTAATATATTCACCTAGAACCTTGGAAGCATTATTAAATCACCCACATATTCACCAATATTATTAAAACAACATTGTGTATGATGACACATTTCACCAACATCATTAAATGTTCACTACATGTGAGGGCCCATTTTGGCAATAAAATTTACAAATAATTGTGTACATGAAGACCCATTTTGCTAATAACATAAAAAATAATTATGTTTGAGGACACATTTCACCAATTACATAAAAAAAAATTATGTATGAAGACCTATTTCACCAATACTATGATAACTACATGCTAATCATAGGTCCATAATCACCTTGAAAATTACAATGTGTCTCGTCAAGGTTTGGTTTTCCCAACATTTAAATGTATCGTTGTATAATCATGCAGAATTCACCATATTTTTACTATACCATTTAAAAATCCTATGAAATTCACCAATTATGGATTGATATAAATACAATCGAAACTCTAATTTATTTTTACACATTTTGTTTAGTTTTGGACTTGTAAGCTCTCGATTTGAAATTTGGAACTTGATCATGGGAAAGTTACAAACTTACAACTATAGGCATTGTTGCATTAACGAATAGTGAGTTAGTGAAAAACTAAAGGTAAGTGATCATTTCTTCATAGTTTTATAAGATTGTTAATCTCTTTTTCATTCTTGCTTCAATCTTAAAGATGATATTGAGTAGGGAATGGGATCTATATTCTATGTCCTTAAACTAAGAAGACATTTTTTGGTAGCTTTGATTTCGTGAGAGATCAAGATGTTGAGCAATAAGTGCAACAAGGGTAAGACTCCTCAGGGTGGTGAAGGGAGGCCATCAAAATTCCCCAAAAGTAAAGTTACCATAAAATCTTACTTTGGCAATGTTTTTGATCCATCAGATCAAATTAGAACTGTTATCACTTAAATCTGCACCCTATTGAATTTAGAATTCAACAATCTAGTGAAACATGGGAATGATCCCACTTTGAATGAGACCAAACCTCCAAAGAAGGCCAACTTCCTATTGGTTATCATCTAACTAAATAACTCCCTTTTATAAAGGTTGATACTTTAGTCCTAGTTTATCAGCAATCTGCTTTGGCATTATAGAGCTACTGCTACTCCACTATCTACCATACAGTTATGGACTAATTTATCACCTATAATCACATATACATAAAACAGAGGTGGTTTGGTATCCTTACCCATTTCTTTGTTGGGTTGTTTATCGTCTTGTGGATCATTTGTTAAAACAGTCCTAAGTTGACCTACAGATGGCTCATCAGATAACTTCAAATTTGACAAAGCTTGATATAACATGTCTTTTTGACTTGGGATAGCTAAAGAGTCCCACATTGCCATTGTTACATTCATCTTTTTCATGTTATCAATAATATTATAAGGCATAACTAGATTTACCTTTTGATGGGTCTTTATACCAGTATGATCAACTTGCAGGTGTGTTTTCTCCTTGGCAACAACTTGTTGATTTCTCTACAAAATCTAAGGTATTTGTGATGTAGATGGTCTTGCAGCTGCTACTTTTTCTTTATCAACTGCATGTTCAAGTTCAAAGGCTCTTTTCTTTGCTCTTGTGTTTGCTACAACTGGAGAATCATCTACATTAATTCCACATAATTCTTCTCCCTACCAATTAAGCAGAGTAGCATCATTTGTAAGTTGTTGTTGTGGAGCTCCATCATTGGGTACATTTTGCTATGAATTTGAAGCAGTCTATACCATGAATGCTTGATTTATAACTCCATTAGAGCATTTGGATTGATTATGTAGTTGGTTGCATGGATAGCTCCACTCATAATCAATAGCTTAAGATTATCCTAAACAGGAACAAGGTCCCTAGCTACACTAATAGGTGCTGGATTATTTTCCTTAAAAGGCCTTGTATTCACATTTTATCTTGGACATTGGTAATTACCTTGGTATTGTTGCCTATTTCCTTCATAATACTTTTTTTACCTTGATAAGGTTGATGATAGGGAGGTTGGAGGAATCAATCACTGATTCCTACTCTAGGTTTTGCTTGCAAGACCTCCTTGGTGTCTTGCTTCACCACCTTAACCTATAGGATCTTCTTCTTGGTTAGGTTCCCCTAGTTCTCTTTGCCAACCCCACTACCATCACAAATCATCCTACCAAGTCAATCTTGGTGCAATGTCTCCAACTCTTCCTTAGCCCTTAATCCACCCTAAAAGGCTATTCTACTCCAAACCTTTAACTTAGCTTTGCAAGGGTGTGGAGAGGTTTCTAGCAGGTTCTTTCCATCCCATCATGGCTCTGAAGGATCCTCCTAACTCCATCTTGTCATCACTTCCACCAAACCCTCATTTATGGTTAAAAAGACTACTAGCCTAGGAGCCCCCAATTAGGTCTTCTTCTCTGAGAAAATAGGATTGTTCTCCTAAGTTTCCCAAAGAACACAAAATCTTCCCTTAGGGTTCTTGATCCTTATGCCCATCCCTCAAATATTTTAGAGGTCTTAACCCTCAACTGTCTGTACACAGCCATAACCCTCAATTAGCAAATTAGGCCTTTTTTAAGCCATTTCCCAACCACGCAATAGACTATCATGAATTTCTCTCACCAAATGGATTGGTGGAGCTTCTTCCTCCATGCTAAGCCTTTGCAAGGCATCTAGTTACCCTCTCCACATCGTGAGTTGACAGGAAATGATCACCCCTGCAAATCAAAGTTCTTTGCACTCCTTGTCTTCCCTAGCCCGACACTTCTTGGCTCGCCTAGGAGAAGACTTCCACAGTGATACCCTAACTTCTAATGACTTCTAACCCTACCATATTTACAATAATGGAGTCTAGTCACAATTCCCAAGATGCCATATGTTATGTATAGTGGGAATGTGACCTAAACCTCTATTTTCTACCAACAAACTGTCAGATTAGCAAATGCAAAGAAACAACTACCTACTATAATGCTTGAAACTGAACTAGAAATAAAAATTGCTACCACACAAGGCTTAACCTATCAGTACACTACATCCTATGTACAATACAATAACAATTTCAATCCATTAAAGCTCTACTTTGAGACAAAACCGGAAATTCACACTAAAACACCACTATCTTTTCTTGAATTCAAAAACTCCAATCAAAGTAAAATGCTTCCAACCTTGCTCTCAGGTCGGGGCACACCCTATATAGGTCAAAAAAAGTAGTTATTCCTCCCCTTGGTCGGACATGTCAGTTACATTGTGGCAAAGTTGCAAAATGCACCATTTTGTAACTTTTTCCAGTTTCTAGTAAACTAAGTAAAATGAGTTTCTAAACTCATCCACCCTTCCTCAATTTATATCCTAGAGATAAAACATATCCCTAATCTATCTCCTCTACTCAATGGTCAACATGACCTTCATGGTAACACATCAAAAACAAAAATTCACCCTAGATTTCCTAATTGCCTAGTGTAACTACCTAGTGTTTCCTAAGTGCTCCTGCACCATTATCCCCCTCTCTGCCCAAACACTAAGGAATGTGAGGAGAGATCAGTGACACATCAATGTCCTACTTCTTAAACTGAGCTTCATCCACCCATGTAGCCTCCAATTCTAGTTTGTACCTCCATTTGATGAGATGTTCCAAGTATTCCTTATGCCGGGTAGACTTCTTCACGCTTGACTCCAAGATTCTCTCTACTTGTAGCTTATCTTGAGTAGGTAAGGCTATGTTGTTCACATCCTTGAAGATATCCCTACTGTTTTGATCCATGTCAGTGACTGTTCCCTTATATATGATCAAATCAGCTACATTGAACACTGGAGAGATGCCTAAATCTGTAGGTAATTCCACCTTGTAGGCATTCTTCCCATATTTGACTAATACCTTACATGGTCCCACTCTTTTCATCTACAATTTGGTTGATATCCCCTTCTGCAACCTAGATTTGTTGAGGTGGACTATAACATAGTCTCCTTCTACAAATTGTAGATCCTTTCTAGATAAATCCACCTTCTCTTTCAACTTTTGAGTAGCCTCGGTGACTATCTTCTTCACCTGCTCTTGAGTCTCCTTCATAGTCTGAGAGAAATCCTCTGCATGTCCACTCCTATGCTCCATAGCTCCTAGATCCCTGAGCTCACACACACCTCTTGAGTGCATTCCATACACTATTTCGAAAGGACTCTTCCCTGTAGTCCTGTTCACACTGTCATTGTATGCATACTCAACCTGTGATATGACCAAGTCCCATGTTTGTCCATACTCTTTGGTTAGGCATCTTAGAAGGTTACCTAACACCCTATTAACCACCTCTATTTTCCCATTGGTTAGAGGATGGTAAGATAATCCAAAAGACAGGTTGGTACCTAATCTGCTCCATAGAGTCTTCCAAAAATTACTCATGAACTTCACATCCTTGTCCGATACAATGCTCAAAGGTAATCCATGGATCCTTACAATTTCCTTGAAGAAAAGGTGAGAAATGTAGCTAGCATCATGTGTGGTCTTGCAAGGGATAAACTAACTCATCTTGTTGAATCTATCTACCACCACATAGACACTATCAAACCTTGTCTTAGTCTTCGGGAGTCCTACAACAAAATCCATGCTAACACACTCCCATGGTCTGTTGGGAATGGGTAGAGGTTGATACAAACCTTCATTACTATCTCCCCCTTTGGCTTTCATACAAACTACACATTGCTCCACATACCTCCTAACATCCCTTGGCAACTTGGGCCAATAGTAGAACCTTTGCACTAGTTCCATTGTCTTGTTGATGCCAAAATGACCTCTAAGACTACCATTGTGCTTCTCCTGGATGAGATTCTCTCTCATTGATCCTCTTGGAACACATAACTGATTTCCCTTGAATAACAATCCACTTTGCAATGTATACTCCGAGTAGGGACTATGAAAGTGATTCTTAAAGTCAGAACATACCTTGTATGCTTCCGAGAAGTCTTCATCTTCCCCATAGAGATCCTTGAAACTCTCTATTCCAATGCTCTTTACTTGTATCTCTTACATTGTCAACAATCTTCTACTTAGTGCATCTACCACCTTGTTCAACTGTCCCTTCTTGTTTTTGATGGTGAAAGTGAAAGCTTGAAGATACTCCATCCACTTCAAATGTCTATTTCTCAATTTCTATTGAGTGTTGATGTAGCTAAGTGCTTGATTGTCAGTAAACACTACAAACTCTTTAGGTAGGAGATAATGCCTCCACTTCCTAAGTGACTGTACTAGAGCATAGAGTTCTAGGTCATAGGTAGAATACTTTTCCTTAGCTTCATTAAGCTTTTCACTAAAGAAAGCTATAGGCCTACCTTCTTGGCTTAGCACTCCCCCTACTGCAATTCCACTAGCATCACATTCCATAGTAAACAACTTGTCAAAAATAGGTAATAAAAGAACAGGTTGAGTTGCCACTTCTTGTTTTAGTTTCTCATAACCTTTCTCAGCTTCTTGAGTCCACTTAAACTTAGTCTTTAAGCCACCTTTGATTGTATCTAGGACTGGTGCACATATGCCACTAAAGTTTCTTATAAACTTCCTATAAAACTAAGCCAATTCATGAAAACTTCTTACCTCTATCCCGGTGGTTGGTGTAGGCCAGTTTAGGATAGCTTCCACCTTGCTTGGATCCATCTTCAATGATCCTTGGGATACTACAAACCCCAAATACACAAGCTCTTGTTTGAAGAACTCACACTTTTCTTCGTTGATGGCTAACCTCTCCTCTTGCAACCTTTTAAGAATGAACTCCACATGCTTTAGATGTTCTTCTGCTATCTTTCTAAAGATGAGTGTGTCATCTAGATACACCACCACAAATAACCCTGTGAAATCCTTTAGCACTTCATTCATGAGCCTCATGAATGTGCTAGGGGCATTAGAGAGGCCAAATGGCATAACTCTCCACTCATACAACCCATCAGTTGTCTTAAAGGTTGTCTTCCACTCATCTCCATCCTTGATTTTGATTTGGTGGTATCCACTTTTGAGATCCAACTTGGTGTAGTACTGAGCTCCTCCAAGACAATCCATCAAGTCCTCAATCCTAGGAATAGGAAACCTATACCTGATTGTGATTCTATTTATAGCTCTAGAATCAGTGCATAACCTCCACTTACCACCTTTCTTGGATGTTAAGACCACTGGTACTGCACATGGGCTAATGCTTTTCCTAATTAATCCTTGATCCAACAACTCCTACACTTGTCTAGCTACCTCTAGGTTCTGATCCGGTGTAAGCTTGTAAGCTGCTTTGTTTGGCAATGAAGCTCCTGGTATGAAGTCAATCTAATGGCTAATGGCTCTCTTTGGAGGTAAGGTTGTTGGTGCACCATCACTCACTATGTCCTTATGCTTCTCAAGCAACTTCTGGACTCCTCCGAGTATGATTGTTTTCTTTCCTTTGTCTTCTTCCTTGGGTTGCACCATAACCACATATCACTCACTATGTCCTTATACTTCTCAAGCAACTTCTGGACTGCTCTGAGTATGATTGTTTTCTTTCCTCTGTCTTCTTCCTTGGGTTGCACCATAACCACATATCCTTCACCTCCTTGATGTAGAGTTTTAAGGAACTCCTTGCCACTACTTAATAAGACACTAGGGGTCTTTGATTGTCCTTCTTCCTCATTTGACAGTGACTGCAACTTGAATGTCTTTCCATCCTTTTTGAATGAGATAGTATTTTCCTTTCCATCATAGATGGCACCTCTGTCATACTGCCATGGTCTTCCCAATAGAAGATGGCATGCATCCATGGGTAACACATCACAAATCAACTTATCCTTGTACCCTCCAATGGAGAACTCCACCATTGTTTGCTCATTGACAAGAACACTCTGTCCTTTATTCAACCATGTCACCTTATAGGGATTAGTGTGGGGTATTTTCTCTAATTTCAACTTCCTTACTACCTCCTCAGAGATGATGTTATCAGTCAAACCTAAATCCACAATAACCTTGCATACTTTCCCAAGTATTTTGCATCTCACTCTAAATAAGGCTCTTCTTTGCTTTGGCTCTTCCTTGACCGGTTGTCTGATCAAAACTCTTTTAAACATTAGATTCTCCCCCATTTTTGATTCAATGTGACTAACCTCTAGTGATTTGGTACTCATGGTGTCCTCTTGTGCATATGCCACTCTCTTCTCAATATTTGATGAAGATGCTTTCTCCAGGCACCTATAAGCTGGATGACCTACTTAACCATAGTTGTAACACTTCATACTAGCAAAGTATGAGTTACTTCTGCCTGCTCCTCTTCCTCTATTTGAACCTACTTGAGGTCCTCTACCTCTTCCATAGCCTCCTCTAGAAGTTGTTTCACCTCCATGCTCTGTGAGTTTAGACTCTCCCTGATTTCTTTGTATAGTCCCTCTACCTTGGTATCCACCTCTATGTCCTCTTTGATCTCAACCTTTTCCTCTACTCTTAGAAGCCTGTTCTTGTTTCCTCTTACTCCTCTCTTAAATATTTATAGCCAATTGATAGCATTGGTGCACTGTCTTGGGACTTAGAAGAGTCATCTCCTCTTGAATGTTCCACTTCAAACCATTAAGGTATCTAGCCACCTTAAGACTTTCATCATCAGTAACATTAGACCTCATGTAAAGTTTTTGAAACTCCTCAGTATAAGAATTCACATCTTGGTCTCTTTGACTCAAGCTCTGTCTTTTCTTGTGCAACTGAATTTCATAATCATCAGGCATGTATGCTTCTCTCACTTTGGCAACCATTCCCTTCCAAGTAGAAATAGGCTTCTTGCCTTCCTTTTCCCTCTCTATCTGAATGAACTTCCACCATGTCAAGGCAGAACCTCTCA
>VDFB02103961.1:0-22484 GCA_007258455.2 Sequoia sempervirens | reverse complement strand
TTGGAATATGTATGATAATTGATACTCATGAAATCCTTTTGTAAATGTGCCAACCAAGCAAGTCTCGCTACAGAAAATCTAAGGATACGTATAAGTCCTTCCATTTTAGAGGCAGAAAGATTAAGACTAGATACCAAGAGTCAACTGCCTGATAGCAAAGTATCCTCTGTGTGGTCTGAGGTTTCAGACACCAATGTTGGAGCATGGAGATACGAGGAGTTCAAAGAGAGAACAGCTCAGAAGGATCTGTCGGTCTTAAGACAAGGAATGATGAAGTCCGGACTAGTCCATGTGGCAGGATTCCCTCTTGCAATCCAATGCTATGAGTTAATACTTGAGTGTGCCCGGCAATATGACTTCGACACACAAAGGGTTGTGAGTACCGAGGGAAGAGTCTTGGAAAATTTTAATCCTGTTTCTATTGCTCAAGCCTTTGACATGCCAGATTTGCCTTCTGTGTGTGCCCTGAACATGGACTTGGCCAAAACATATTATGAGAATGAGCCAACCAAAGCTCAGCAGATGATTAATTCTTGGTTGGAAAAGCCAAAGTCACACTACTCCAAACTGCCCAAGCAATTGCACAGGATTAAATTCAGATCAGATATTTATGATGTGATCACATTTTTTAGTAGAGTAGCAGGATTGAAGAATGCTGGTGTGTTAGAAAGCTGGATGGTCCATGTGATCAACAAGATTGAACAAGGAACCAATTACCATTGGGCAGGACTTATTAGTGCTGTGATTGATAAGCAATTAAGGGATGTCCTAGAAACAAAGAAGTTCACCATGTCTTCCTATGTGGTGTATGTGTTAGCTAGATTCTACCCATACAGGGGTTTGAATCCACAGGGGACATTTGGGCAGGATATAGTCTATGAGATATATCCGAAATTACACCTAGGACACCGGGATTACCGAAGAGCCAATGATGCATTCACAATGCATATCACTAGGATGCTTCAAAATGCGGAGCATGTGAGACTGTCAGATGGAGCAAAGGAATTGATAAAGAGATATGGAGCCTGGTTCATTCAGTTTCCCACCTTCTCTTACATCAGAATTGATGGATGCCCGGTTGCTCCATATAGGTTACCTAGGTACCCTACTGATCATATTGTATTATTGGAAGTTGTTAGACAGATATGTGAATTTGATGCAATTGTCAAAAAGGAGAAGCATAAAATAGGTTTTGGTGGGGATTTCCCTCTTGGAATTGGCGTAGCGGAGGTGTGCCCTTCCATTCAATCAGCACACGCAGCAGGCGATGAGTTGGCAACTCATGGTTTCTCCTTCCACTCCAAAAGGAAAAATTTTGATATCACCGAGGAAGCACGTATTAGGCTACGCCACCAAAGAATACCGTCATAAGGATGACCTAGAAGACTATTGGGCAAATATCAAAGATGATTTTGAGGCGAGGAAGAAAAGGTACTCTAGGCTTCCTGTTGATGTGATTAGGCAATACAATGTCAAGTTAATCCCTGACCAGCTAGTAGATGACGGGAATCTGGGCAGGACCATGCATATGAGTCCGTTAAGGACAGATCAATTGGGGAAATAAACTGGAATGATGATGAGATAACTGAGTTAGAGGACCTAATGGCCCCTGTTATGAAATTTACTACTTCATGGTTGAAGCATAAGGTTTGGGAGTTGGAAAGTGAGAAGGTACCATGTACCTTTAATTTGATGGGAAATCTCAATCCCATGTCCACTTCAGAGGAATCCGGGGAAGATGACCCCAAAGGGAAAACTAAAAGGAGCTCACCCTTCAAAATTAAAATCAGAGGTCCTAAAGGAAGTGAGCCAGAACCTAAAAGAAAACCGAAAGGAAAGAAAAGAAGCCGAGCATTGAAAATAGGCAAGTCCTCTGAAGAGGAAGAAGTTGAAAAAGCAGAAGAAGAGGATGCTCCTCCACCGCCAAACAAGACAAGAACAACTAGGGTTTCAAAGATGAAGGGTCAGGATACCTCCAAAGATGAGACTTTGATTGTTGATGTGGAGAGTTCAGGGGAAAAGATAGGTTTATTCGAGAAGATCAAGGACTCCATCTCCTAAGGAGACTATGCAAAAGATGGATCCTCCTCCAAAGTCACCAGTTGTGGAGCAACGTAGAGCTACTTCCCCTTCGCCAAGTGTACCTAAGTAGGAAACAGCCCATCGAGAACAAGAAACTAGTGGAGAGGAGGGGCCATTCAAGGAGGGAGAACTCTTTGGTGTGGCAGTTGAGCTTGAAGTTGAAGAGGAAGAAAAGAATCCTTCTCCATTAGTACAATATGAGGATTCTCCGGTGAGTAGCAAAGGAAACGAAACACCTGAAAAGGAGAATATCCCTGTTAGAACCCCACCACTGGTGCAAGAAGAAGAGATTGAAATAGGTGATCAAGGTGAACAGTCTCTTGAGAAACGAAAAGATGAAACACCAGAAAAACATGAAGAGGTGAAGACAGATGAAATTCGGGTGGAACCTGCTGTCCCGGATTGATTAGAAAAGGAGATCACAAGAAAGAAACAGGTCGTTGTTGAAGATACTCCTCTGGATTGGGATGAGATGTTATCCAAGATTGGCAAAGGGAAGAAGAAAAAGATGGCTAAGGTAGTCTCAAGAATAGAAAGGGATGAAGTGAATAACAGAGTTATCCATATTGCCACTCCTGCTGCTAATAAGAGTAAAGAAGAGGTCACCGGAAAGGATTACAATGTGCAGACCATCAACCTTGGGCCAGCTTCTGTAGAGCAGGACATTGAGGAGTATGAGGGGTCTAGTGCAGTAATAATTGGGAGACTAAGGAAAGAAACTCAAACCAAACATGAGCTTAGGAAGGAAAATGAGAGGCTTAGGAAGTGCTTAGAGGATGTAATGAAGCCTTTGCAATCTCTCCACCCCTCTTCCTCTGTTACTCCTGGTTTCTTTTCCAAGGAAACTATTTCCAAGATTGAAAAGATGAAGACTTCTACCCAGACTGCAGTGGATTGGTTGAAGAATATGCAAGTAAAAGGAGATAATGCAATAAAGGATGTCCTTTCGGTTGGAAAAGATGCAGTCAGAGCCAAGGATTTGTTGGAGCATGTGTTATCCCAGGACAAGGAGGATATTGACCTTCTGTTGCAGAAATCTAGAGTGATCATAGAATATGGCAAGGATCAGTTGGCTGCGGATGGAATTCTTCCTTCCTCTAGACTTAATGAGCCTTGGGAATGGTTTGAGGCTTTGCAGATTCGGCAAAAGGCCATGACGAAGATTCAGAAATGAAAGAAATTAATAGATGGTGATTTAATTGGTGTCTATGAGGGCTGTATTGCATTTTTTGAGATCATGACTGGTAGGAGGAAAATTGCTCCTAAATATCTGAGCCTGGAGCAATTAAGGGAATGGTGGCATGATGTTTATGCCCCAGATTCTAATTATGTCATAACAGGGCACTAGTTGGATGATGCAGCCACCTATTTGGCAGTGATGGATAAGTATCAAGCCCACAAAGATGATTGGAATAAAACTGTTAAACAGTCAAAAGAGGAGATTGGCTCCATCGAATGTCAGCTTAAGATCTTGCCCTTGCCACCTGTCACCGAGCTAAATAAAGTATTTTTGAATGTTCAGGGGTCATTGGCCCAAAGTAAGGATAAGGGAGGCGGTAGTTAATGCCCATTTTGAAGATTTGTGCTTCCATATTATTATAGGGCATGTGTTGATCCGGGCTACATTGGGGAGTGTGTCTAGGCCGACCTTGATGATGTATCAACTTTTAATGTGTGCCTAATTTTGAAATTCCTCAGGCCGACTTGTTTTGGTTGATTTTATTTTGTAAATGTTTGGCTGGGCCGACATGTTTTAAGAATTTGCTATAAAGGGAATTCTTGCCTCATTAGAAGGGAGCTAGAAATAATAGAGACAAGTAAGAGCAAAAAAGAGCTAGAGCATTTTGTAGTAGAAGTAGTAGTCAATTTCTTGAAGCAAATATTGTAACAGAACAGTGGAATTGTTGCAGCATTTTGATGATCTAATACAATTGAAGACATAGTGGTTTTCCTAGTGAAATCTCTTGTGTTAGTTTATCTTGCACGGTTCCTGTTGTTTCATCTTTCAAATTGCTTAAAGATTTAGGATTTAGTGTTTTAGAGTTGAATTAATTTGGTGAGTAATGTTCATGATTTCATATTTGGAATGTTTGTAGCAATCTCTGGTCTATACCCTAGTAACCATCTATCAGTATACCGGTATCAACTCCGACCATATATCTATTTTTGCTTAGTTCGGATTGTGGATGAATATCTATGATTTGAAAATTCATATACCTTTAGAAGATACTGCAACGCTTCTTGTGATATTGGTGACAGTTGATCAAGAATTGGTTATTTGAGATTGGTCCATTCCAGATATTTGTCATTTGCATTGCTCATTCTAGGAATAGTTTAGATCTTATCATATCCTTGCACCCTTATCTTTTGTTATTTCTTTATTATCTGGTTAGATTTAGGATTTGAAATCATCATATTGCAAAATCTGATAAATTGAAAGATACAGCTTGCTTGTAGTAAGGTCCCTTTGTGATTACCAACATTTTCACATATTATCTGAGTTGTTTATGCATTGTCATGACCTGACACCTGAGAGACCTTGGGATGATTTTCAGTAATTTATTGTTGAAAATAACCTTTCAAGAGGATAGGATATTTTCAGGATTCTATCCGAGTTGTTGTTGTGCGTGAAAACACCATCAACACTAGGGTTTGGGTGAGTTGGAATAATGTAATTTTTCTCATTCATCATTCCTCCATTCTTATTTGATTTCATATTTCAAGGATTGATTTCCAAAATGGGGTTTACAAACCCCCATTCACTAACCCAAAGAAAATTTTTCCCTCTCCTTTGTGTGTGATTTGTAGGTCCAGGTGGTAGATTTCCTAAGGAGTGGGATTGGAGAAAAGTTGCAAATCATTCAAAGTTATCAAAGTTGTCATCAAGTCTTGGAGAGCCTTGGAGAAGACCTATAGGTTGCATATCATAGGTTTAGATCCAGGAACCAATTAGGAAGGATAAAGCAGATAAAGAAGAGTAGGATTAACCTTTGAAGCTTTAGAAAATCCTACCTCGGATCGGATGAGTCACTCGTGAATGAGTCCTAGTTTCATTCAATTTTTTATATTTTTGGTGCATTCAGATAATTCTTTTTGCAGATTTTTTGTTCCTCAGACAGCTTTTCCTTCCAGAACTAGATTGATTCACCCAGCTTATAAATGAGTCCTAGTCAACATTGATACCATACTCTGTTCCAAACCCATTCAATCCCTTTCCGCCAGGTGCACACCTTCCTATCTTCAATTTTTTTGTTTCATTTCATTCACTTTTCTCAGTCATTTAGTGTTACCTTGCATTCAATTAGGGTTTTGCATTTCATCTTGCATTTCATTATATTTTCCAAGTCTAAACTTAGTAGTGAACCCCTTATCAGTTTGCATTCAACCTCTAGGACAACCCTATTGCAAGATCTCTTTCTCTTTTGCATTGAGATCTCTAGGGTTATCCTTGAGTGGAATCATCTTGAAAGTGGGTGTGCTCTATGTTTTAAACCATATGATAGCACTCCTAACCCATTTTCCGAGGTTTCGACTATTATTTGTAACTTTGCATATGATGTTAATTAATGCACATTGACAATAGCATTATGTTACACCCATTACTCATTCATCTGATCTTCTAACTTGAGCACTCTTCCTATATTTTCCTCATGGTTTTGTATCTTTCTATTTGCATATTATTCTCAACATAAAAAAGGAAAAAAAAATCAATTCCTCATGTTTTTTTTGCTATTGCAAATATTTCATGGCTTTTATAATGTTCTTTGATATAGTCGTACTCCCCAATTTTCATTTATTGCAAATAGACTGAAGTGCAGGTATCATTAATGGCTTATGGTGTGAAGTTTCAGATATGTTGAGCAAATGATTATTTGCATTGTTTATTCATTTGCTCAGGTTGTTTGACACATGTCAAATCTACGTCTATTGAGAGAGTTTATATCTGTTCTATAGGAAGCAAAAAAGGATGTGTGTGTAAGTTCCTATATCTTTTACACTGTCATTTGTGCACTGTTTATTTACTTTCTTAGATTGTTTGATGAGGGTCAAATCTCTATCTCTTGACAAGGTTTATGCCTATCGTGTTGGAAGCAAAAGGCGAGCCAGTCGTAAGTTTTGATTTCTTCTACAATATCATTTTTGCATTGTTTATTCACTTGGTCAGATTGTGTGATGAGCGTCTAGTCTGTGTTTACTGATAGGGTTTATGACTATCATGTTGGGAATGAAAAACGAGACGGTAGTGAATCACTATTCTTTTACAATGCCATTTTATAGTTCTTTACATGCTTGCATTTTATGGGTTAGTTTGCTATGACAAACATTTCATCAATACACTACGTCTTTTTTGTAATCATTTTCAGATTAAAAAAAAATTAGTTGCTAATGTTTTCTTGCTATTAAAATATTTCATGGCTTCCTAATGTTCTCTGATATATAACTGTGTTCTCTCACCCACTATTACTATTCGCGCATAGCATTTTAATGACAGCCTTGTGCATATATAGTTTGTAATTTTCATTTATTTTCAATAACTGAAATGCAAGTGTCAAATTAATGACTTATGGTATAAAATTTTGACTCTCTTGCGGGTGATCCCACAATACTGGTTACAATTTTTGGCCAAACTAGACACTAAACTATTTTTTTCTAACTAAATCTTCACTTCTGGGCACCTATAGCAGCTAAACCATGAGGAATTTGAAGATGATGCAAACTAGTGATTTGTGACATTTTGTCTGTAGATTCTAAATATTTTATTTTCAAAAATTTTGGAATCAGGTTGAACTTCTTTTTCCATCTCCTTTGAAAACTAGTTTTTTTTTTCTGTAAACACCATTTTTAAGGAGTGATGCTCACCATATAACACAACTTTTTTTTCCATGAAGGATAAAATTCTAATTTTTTCGAATTTAGATTTGTAACTACGATATCTCTAGTGCTTCCAATTGGTTTCATAGTGTTTTATTGAATATTTTTTCCTTAATTAAGTTTCAAAGTCAAACCAATTACAATTCAGATATAAGCGGACTGTATAACACAAATTTTTATGTATGTATCAAAATTTTTTTTTTTTTTGTTGGATCAAGGACTTCAATATCTGGTGCACTCATATTTTTCAAAAAATTTGATAATCTTCTATTTTTCCACATGTGTAAAATAGAGAGCTTGATTTAGGTGAAAAGAAACCTACATTCATAAGAAATAAAAATAAATATATAATAATAAAATTAGAATTTATTTAAAATTATACTTTTGGGAAACTTATAGTAAGGACTACATACAAAAATAAATTTTAAAATGAATTCATTTGATCCCAAAAGGTAAATCAAAGTGGTTTTATGATGACATTTTGATAGGTGTAAAGGAGACTTCAAGTTATAGGTATGGTTTAAAACTAAGCGGGGTTCTATCAAGGGGTTTGATATAAGGTAGTTTGATCAAACTCTCTTCAATTGGAATACTTTAAATGGAAATTTTTAAGGCTTAAATCATTATATTTTCTAAAAATATGTGATTTTAGCAAAAATTAGAATCTCCTAGAAATTGTAAACAAGCTTTGTGGGATCACCCTTGAGCAAAGGATGATTTGCGGTCTTTATTTATTTACCCAGATTAGCTGACAAGGATGAAATATATGTCTATTGACACAGTCTATATCCATTGTATTGAAAACAAAAAGGAAGCATCTATATGTTCCTATATCTTTTACATTGCAATTTTTGTCTTGTTTATTGACTTGCTCAGATTGTTTGACAATGCTCAGATCTTTTACGCTAGCATCATTTCGTCTACCATCTTTCCTATCATATTGGAAACAAAAATTAGGCATCTATAAGTTCCTATATCTTCTACATTGTATTTTTTTGTCTTGTTGATTGACTTGCTCATATTGTTTTACAATAGTTGGATCTCATCGTTGGCAGGTTTTATAATCACAGATCTTGGAGGAAAGGATTCTGAGTAAAGAACAATTTTCTTCAAGATTAGAATGGGGGGAATTAGAAAGAAGTTGATCTAGTTTTGAGAGCCTTGCCACATACCACCAACTACCCCTGTTACATGTGGTAACTTGACCTTCATGGGGAAAAGCAACTGTTCTCACCCAATTGTCAATGTCTCTTCTCTCCTCCACTTGGTTGTTCGAAATCACTGGAAATTGTTGCCTCCACATGTAATCACTACATTCTCAATTTGATCCACCAATTTCCTCTACCATAAATGTAGAATAAATGATTCGCTTCCCTCATTCTTGACATTCTCATTTTTTTAATAATATGATCTATTGAGAGGATTTATATCTATTGTATTGGTAATATGGTCTATTCAGAAAGCCTATGAATTATTTGATATCAATGAAATATGTGTCTATTAAGAAGGTTTATATCTACCATTTTTAAACTAAAAAAGGAGACATTTGTAAGTTCGTATATCTTTCACACTGTCATATTCTGCATTGTTTATTCATTTGTTGAGATTGTTTGATGTCAATAAAAAATCTTCCTCTGTTAACAGGGTTTATGGCTTACGTATTGGAAGCGAAAACCAATGCATTTGTAAGTTCCTATATCTTTTACACTGTCATTCTATAATTTAATCAATTCCTAATGTTTTGTCACTATTGCAAAATATTTCATGCCTTTCTAATGTTCTTTAACATAGTCACGTTGTCGCATCTAGTCTTTCTATTTAGACGCGCTGTCTTAATGAGGTCGTTCTACATATAGAGTCTCTAATTCTCATTTCCATTGTTTATTAATTTTCTTAGATTGTTTTATGACGATGAAATATGAGTCTATTGACGCAGTTTACATCTATCATATTGAAAGCAAAAAAGGAGAGATTTGTAAGTTCTTATGTCTTTTACACTATCATTTTTCTGTTGTTTATTCACTTGCTTGGATTGTTTTGATGAAATTGAAATACGTGTCTATTAGCTGGGGTTTATCTCTATCATGTTGCAAGCAAAAAAATAGTTGGTTGTAAGTTCCTATATATTTTACAATGTCCTTTTATAGTTTTTTACATCTCTGCATTTTATGGGCTAATATTGTTTGTTGTTCCCTACATTTACTAGTCCCTAATTTTCATCTATTATGAATAGATTGAATTACAAGCATCATTAATGGCTTATGGTGTATAGTTTTATGTCTATGAAATATATGTTTGTTGAGAGGTTTTATATCTATCATATTAGAAGCCAAAAGGATGCATTTGTAAGTTCCTATATCTTTTACATACTCATTTTTTGAGTTGTTTATTCATTTTCTCAGAAAGGTTGATGAGGGTGAAGTTTGTGTTTGCTAGCAAGGTTTATGTCTATCGTATTGCAAACAAGAAACAAGGCATTTGTAAGTTCTTATATCTTTTATAGTGACGTTTTATAGTTTTTTTCATCTCTTCATTTTGTCGGTTAATATCTATTGTTTTTTGTTCTCTACATTTAATGGGTTAATGTTTATTGGTTGTTGTCCTCTACATTTTATGTGTTGATGTCTATTCTTCCCTATCTTTGAGTTCCTGTATGGGTCACTGTCTCTTGTTGAGTTACAAACTTAACAACACAATTCATTAATAGTGACTTTCTTGTTGGGAACAACTAAGAATGGATCTAATATTTTCTCTCCACACATCCATGCCAAGTGCACTTCAATTTATCAAAATTATTTCATCAATTGGTAATGTTCTATTGTTGTTGGAAATATTTCATTGAATTTTCATTTATTGCCAATGGACTGAACCCAGTCGTCATCAATGAATTTTGGTGTCAAGAATTAAGACTGACAAGCAAAGGATTATTTGTGTTGTTTATTCATTTGTATAGATTACTTGATAACAATTACATCTGTCACAATATGAGGCAGTTGTATTCCTTATATCTTTTACACTGCCTTTCCAACATTGTTTATATCTATCATATGCTTTTATAGATTGATGCTTGTTGTTCAGTTAAATTATTAACACCATAATTCATGAATTTTGAGTGAACTCTATTCACAACCATTAACAATGCAACTAATCTTTTTTCTCCCACACATGCATGCCAACCACACTTCAATCTATTAAATGAAAATTAGGTCTAGATAAGTGAAAAGTTGATCGGTGTAAAATTTGTAATATTTCATCAATATGCAAAGTTTTCTCTTTGGGGACATCTAATTCTTCAATCATATTAGATTCATAATTTTCTATCTTTTCTCGTTATTTCACTCATTACCTTTAAAATTAAACAAAGTTTTAATTCAAGATCTTCTTCTTCTACAGGTATTGATCTCTTAGATGTAAGCAAAAAACAAGCTCCTACCCTTGCTACCCTGTCAAAAGCACTTGAAAGGAAATTTGTAAGTTTTTCAAGCATCTTAGCTCTCTTTCCTATTAAACGATTGCTCTTTCTAATATTTTCATGCTTTTTGCTTTTAACTATTTACTGCTTTCAATTTCTCGATGCAGTTACCTAAATGAATGAAATTTGAAATGACAACTCAGTTGGTGCTCATTGATATCCACGCTACTATGATCATGCAATGAAATTATAATTTCCACATGCATCAGATTGACTGATTCAATGTACATAAAACTATTTGAAATTCTATAAATTACATATTTCATAACTCATTGTAATCTATCCAATATCACTTTTTTGATTTGGACAACTCAATCGAGGATATTTATCCTAGTTTTGATAAAACTTATTGAACAAAACTTATCTCATCACATATATATGTTCAAATATTTTTTAATATGGCTATTCATGCAATGTTTGTTTCATTTCATCTTTATTGCATTATAGTGTTGCATTATCTTAGACCCATTACTCATTTATTTGATCTCTTAACTTAAGCACTTTTCATATATGTCCTGATGATCATATTTCTCTCTCTTTGTCTCACTATTCATGTTTTTTTTCCATCTTCACACTCTACCTTACATGCTTATTGAATATACGATCAATTATACAAAGAAAATATTAACAATCAAGTTTTTCAATCTAATCAGACATGTAATTAAACCATAAGAAAATATTCACAAGATATGAACAACAAGTATGTATGCAAAAAAACTTGGAACAAAAAACACTACCAAAAAGACTTTGACATCAATATAATATGCTTATCATTTTGTCTAATACTAATGGACCACTATAATTAAACCATAAAGATTAATGACATGGTGGAGAAGTGAACATAACTAATCTACATTTGTTGGCTTTACAATACATATATCAAAGCCAAAGTTTTGGGAAACACGATTTGGGGCCTAAAACAAACAAAAGGAAATGTGCTCAACTTCCTTGATCATCATCAAGCTTTTTTCATTGACGTGACAAGATTCAAGAAACATAAGCTAACATTGATACAAATGTTTGAATAATGTTTTTGATAATAAATTTCAATATGCTTTAAATTGATTCCTACTAGTATTTAGACAATGGTTTTTGATAATAAGTTTTGATGAACATTAATGTTCAAAAGCTTGTCTTTAACCACATAACTTTATATGCTCAACTAAAACTATTAATTTTTTTTTTTATTTTTAAAATGAATTATGAAAATAAGATTGTAATTATATATGTATCTATATATTATCTATATATACATCTATATGCATCTATATTATGAATAATATAGATATATATATAGTGCATATAGATGTATATATCTATTATCTATAAATGCACCATAGATCTATATTTATGTATGTATATGTGCACATACATATATGTGTGTGTGTGTGTGTGTGTGTGTGTGTGTGTGTGTGTGTGTGTGTGTGCGCGCGATTACTATACACACACACACATAAATGGTCATAATCAACATCCTAGTTTAGAAAGTAACTCCTCTTACGCGTCTTTACATATCGTAGATTCTGTCATAGCAATCAAAATGAATAGTTTCTCAAATCTATGCACTCCATGGAAGCATTTAATTGGAAGAATGTTCTATAACTATTCCAAGTATTTCAAAGAATAGATAATGTTCACATCTCACAATGTTTAAAGATCATAAATTGTTTGTCATCTACATGCTTAAATATCAGTAATCAAGACATAAAACTTACAAGATGAATCATACACCTAATTCTAAGATTATCCCACTTAACATTCACATTGCAAAGACAAATTAAAAATGATGAATCAAGTTCTACAAGACAAAAGACGCATAGCCTAGATCTACACCAACAAAACTTATATTTGATCATTGGCTTACTGAAAAGAACCACAATATTAACCAAAGTGTCATTCCTCTATAATATGACTCTACCACCTACATCCATCTTATGGACAAAGTGATAATGACCATCTTATTCCTACCACCATGGTAGATTACGTTATGTGTCTTTTTCTACTCCTTGGTTTCACATTCAAATTTTGATTTGGATGTTGATGATATTTTGTATTGCCACTAATATGTCCAACTATCTCTCATATGATATGTGTGTTGTACCCTGTTTGTTTGAAATCTAGTAATGTATCTTTTTTATAATATGTAAATATATATATAAATTATAACATTTGAATAAAGATTATAAATTTTAAAACATAATTTATAGTTAATGTCTTTATTTTTCAGATTTGAATGTAAATATCCAAAAGCAATTTTTTTCCCACTCTTTCAGAACTCTTGTTTGTTATAAACACGACGCTGAAGAATCTTTTAGTATCCTAACATTACATAATTTAGACGGAAAAAACAATGTCCATGTTTCTGTTCTGTTCTGATGGTGACAAAACGCTGAAAGATTAATCAAAATGAAACTGCAACCATAAATACCCTGACTAACAGTCTGGACCGGCTGAAAAACAGTGCAACACGTCTTCTGCTCGGCACCTCAGAAAGATTCGTGGCATCCCCTAATGAAAGACTGAATTTTGAGAAAGTTCGGCACGGATAGCAAATGATTTGCCACGTTACCAAAGGAAAACCTTCATATCTGACATACCCTCGCTTTTCCGCTCTTTTCGTATTTTCTACATTACGCTGTTGCATTTAACTTTTTACGTCACACTAAAATGGCGTCGGTGGTGCTACTGCTGGGTATTAAACAACCAGTAGAGGAAAGAGCCGTTATCAAAGAGTTCTCCAGTTAGAGGAATCGGGTAGCACGACCCTTTATAAACTGCAGTGCGTCTGGTAAACTTTTTAATGTGACCGGTGGCGCTGGCGCGACACGCCCTTCGGTACCACGGGGGTGGAGGAGACTAAAACTCGTAACCAACCTCATGCAACAGGAAAGATTTAGCCAACCAAGCTAGGGCCCCAACCCTTTCAATTGAGATTCTTCAGTGTAAAGAGTTTTTTAGGTTTTTTTTAGTGTAAATAGTTTATTTGTTGGATTTGATTATAATGATTACATTCATTATTAAATTAATTTTGCGTAGAAATTTCAAATCATTTCTATTAGATTGATACTTGTATATTAAATCATGTTTTATTGGTACGCTGATGTAGCATCACATGATTTGTTGCTTTTTAGATCTAAAGAAAGCATTTCATTCAATTATGGATAGTCATCATCAACACTACCAACTTTAAAGTCACAACTATTGATCCAATATTATTAAAAATATTAAACTTTAAACTAACAAATATTATACGACTATTTATTGAAACATACTCAGATACTGTACTGAATCCACTGAATCCTCTCCTCTAAGTGAATTGAATGTTTCCGTTCATATCAGATGACAAAACAAATTCTCTGACATGAAAGAGAACTCCGGGTAACATATCAGATAACAAAACAAATTTTCTCTGACATGAAAGAGAACTCCGGATAACAGAGTGAATAAAAAGACAAAGGATTGAAGGACTGAATTGAAAGCCGCCTATAATTAAAAGGTGTGGCCATCTTTTCCAAGTTTGAAGAGTAATTTAGCAAATCGAAAACTCCTGAAAGGAAAAGGACTTCCTCTCTTCAATGGTGTACCACGATTAGCGCATTGATCGGCAAAACGTGTAGGTTGCCCTGTCAAGATCAACCACCCACACTTTTAATACAGACCTCTGGATCATCTAACGTTTGACACAGCATCAACGTGTGGCAGATGCAACCATGGTTGGTAATTGACAGAAGTAATATCTGCTTTGACTAGTGTGCTGTGTATGTGCATGACATATCTCGAGTTTAGAGATTTTTTGGGGTGGTAAACGAGGAGAATAGATCCGTGTCTTAGGAAGGTATCTGTCAACTTCCAAGGCCGTACTTGTTCAATTGTAAGTCCAAGAGTTGGACAATACTTTCTCTGTCCGCCATGCAAGAAATTGTGTGGCTTTGCAGATCTTCACAGATCGTTGCATTTTGTCAGCTTTGACATCTGACTTGAGGCAAATTCAAAAGGTGTTCTGGACTAGACATTGCTTTACTTTTCGAGTCTATAAGGACACTGATTTGGTGAAGGCACTCATTGCTTTATTTTTCGAGTCAATAAGAACACTGATATTGGTGAAGGCACTTAAGGCAAGTGATAATGGAAAAAGAAGAAGTAATGATAATGGAGGAATCCAAATTGCATTCCAATACTCTCTTTAAGGAGTGGCTTTATCAGACTTTTAAATTTATTTAGCATTTAGTGTTCAAATCTTTAAGAGCTGTCCTTCGGGCGGAGGTAGGTGGGTGGTGGTTATAATTTTTTTTAAATAATTTAAATTTTAAAGAAAAATGTCTTAAAAAGAGGAAGAAAATATGTAAAAAAGAAGCGAAGGAAATATAAATAATTATGTGGCATATTTTCCAACGATCATGTTTATTTATGAACATGTTCCTTTACTCACAAGACACTCCAAACTTTACTTGTTAGGGATCAATCACCCCTAAAATTGTAATTTATGAATTTATTAGAACCCTTTCCACCATGAACACAATAATACCTTGTTTCAACCTAGTTCCTCTCATTCTTTTGCATTAGGACCAATGGTTGCCTTCCAACTAGGAGCAAATACTCCTTAGTTGAGCATAGCGGGAGAGACCAAGATGTTAGGGTTAGTTGAAGTTATTGGAATTGATGAAGATCAAGAAACTTGCACAACTCTAAATGTGGAATATCATGGGCATGTGATCTCCACAATTGATCTCACTCTAAATCCTATTAGTCTTGACAACTTGGTAGAGGATCTCAAGAACACAATAAAAAAATTTCGTTGTTTAATCATTTGAGAAATTCCTCATTGCATCATGCATCCATCCTAGAGGCCATTGGGATAAAAAAAAAATTGAACCATATAACCCGACCTCTAGAAGAACAAATCAACCAAGTCAATTTATACTTAAGCCCACCCAACATTAAACTACATGACCCCAACTTATTCTTCAACCTTAAGAAAATTCCTATTAAGGTTGAGTTGACTAGGAGAGGAGACCCTACTCTATACTTACAACTGTGGATCCATGACACTTGCATCAAAACATGACTCTTGTTGATGATGAGGTTTCCATCAACATCAGTCCCTTCTCTGTTTTGGAAAGAAATGGTCACACCAGTATCACATAATGTAGAGATACCTTATAACCTGTTATGATAACATGAAGGCAACTACCATTAGTAAAATCATACTTACTCATATTTTTCCTTGGGCCAAAGATTGTCCCAATATATTTTATATCATAGATAAGGATATGGGTTACAAACTACTATTAGGAGACCTTGGATCTACAAGACGAAGGTGTTCCCTTTTACCTTCCTCTCAAAAAAGTATTTCCTTCATTTGGGAAAGGTCTATGTGGCAAAGACAAATCTAATTCTATTTAGCATTCTCAAAGTAGTCACAACCAAAATAAATGTTGGGATACAAGTTGACTCTAGGATTGCTACAAATAAAGTTATAATACCAAAACCTACATAGAAAACTATATGAATGAGAAAGAAACATGGGGTTACAAACTCAAATAAAGAATTAGGAAAAATGGCATTCAAAAGGGGATAGAGTTCTATATAGGTCAAGCCATTCCATAAAATCCAATTTCCAAAATGACTAAGCCCTCTAATAAAGATATTCATGAATTTGTGTTGAACAACAAATACTTAACACAACCTTTTTCTTCTTTTAATTTGGGCACTATTCCAATGTTCCACTCAAAGAAGATACCAACATCTATATTATTGATATGGTTTAGGATGATAATGTGGGGGACACCCATGTTTACATAGTTGAACTCAGTCACAAAAATGAAGGAGAGGAATCCTCACCCATCCTAGAATTAGAAATACCAAGTTCCAATAATTGAATAATATTTGGACCCTTTACTTTGGTGGAGCTAGATGCAAGATATGAGCTACTACAAGAGTGGTTCTAACCTCACCATAAGGGATAATTCTCCCATTCTCTTTTAAACTTGGTTGTACTAAGTATAAAGCCTTTTCTTTAGGAGTCATGCTAGCCTTGAAATTAGGAGCTTTGAACATCTCTATTTTTGGATATTTACAATTGGTGATAAACCAAAATTTGGAAAAATATGAGATCAAATTAGAGCCATTATAGTTGTACAAAGATAGGATCTATAATTTGATCCAATAATTTAACTATTTCTCCAAGTAGGCTATCCCTAGGGAGGAAAACTAGATGGCTACTTCCTCTATGATGTTCTCACCTAATGCATAATTATCAATTTTTTATTTTGTTGTTGTGATCTAAGATGACCAGTAGTCAAAATTGGTGACCTACCTCACATACTTGATTATGATGAAAAATAGAGTGGAGCCTTTCATTTTTGGATTATGCAAAAAATATGAGGCTATATTGGAGCATCTTCATGCATATGATTGTTGGTGTAGGTTTTTATTTTCCTAGTGGGTTAATTTATTTTCCCTTAGTCCTATATTTTCCTCACACTTAATTAAGCTTGCTTAGGATACTAAAGTGAGTTTATTACTAGGAGATGAGTGTGTGGTGTCCCCTTCCTTAAAGGGTGGAACCACTTTCCACTTTTGGTGGTTCATCTTCACTTTTTGTGGTTGATTCCTATTGGTTGAATTTTCCACCTACCTCCTCTCTTAAGTTCTATATAAACTCACTGCCTAGCTTGTATTTACATACTCTTCCATCTTCTTGCAATCTTTTGCATTGTATCTTTTCAACTTGGAAGGTCTTAATGCAATATTGTCACATCAACATTGCATAATCTCTCGAAGTCCTAGTTTGCATTCTTATGTTTTCCAGTTTATGTGACTTTGTTTTTCTCTTAAAAAGTTCCTTGGGTTATTCAATCTATTTTAGATTTCTAATAATGATGACCTCTAATAGGCATACCACAAAAGGGGGTATACATTGTTACCTCATTTAAATGATTAATTTGGAGGGGAATTAGATATCATACATGTGGAACAAGCCTAAAATTATTGCCTACTCCTTCAAATTTTGAAGAAGGCCAAAGGCCACCCATCTTTAGTAGGATAAATAATAGATCTAAACATAGGAACTCCAAAAAAATGGAAAATGGTAAAGCTTGAGGCCAAGCTATCAGATAAAGAGTTATAAATTAATATGGAACTCCTCATTGAGGAACATAGATGTATTCACATGGAAACTCTTGGACATGCTTGAGATTTAAATTCAAACATTTTTTTTTCGTAACCTAGTCCCCTTATTAGAGGCAAATCTATTATTTTTTTAAGGCACATCAACCCTAAGGTCATCCTATGGTGAAAGATGAATTGATGAAACTTATTAGTGTATGATTTATATAATAATTGAACTACTCAAATATGATATTAAACATAGTCCCAATCCTCAAAAATAATGGAAGTGTGAATATGTATCAATTTTAGAGATATCAATAAGGCTTACCCTAAGGATTATTTCTCTCTACAATCCATATAAAAAATTATTAAATACATTGTCAATTATGAGATGCTATCTCTCATGGATGGATTCTTTGGATAAAATCAAATCCACATCATAGAATTTTATTAAAGAAAAAAACTCACCAATCCATGGGGGACTTTTTTTATGTTGTGATTCCATTTATATTTAAAAAAGGGCCACCTATCAAGGTCCATGAGCTTGTCCACCACACCATGAAATCCTATGTGGATTATTTTTTAGCTAATTCTAAGAAGAGGGGGTTATCATGTCTAGGATTTATGTATCCACTCTAGCAACTTGCACAACTACAAGGTAAAATCAAACCCCAAAAAATGTGTGTTTGGAGTTATAGAGGAGTTGTTATACTTCATCATATCCCTTTAAGGGATAAATGTCAACCCAAATAAAGTAAAGGTGGTTTAGGATGGAAATCTACCAACCACCAATCTAGCACTAAATAAATTCCTAAGCCAATTAGGGGTCATGTGATGCTTCATATCAAATCTATTTTTTTAAATATACTTGATAAATAACTAAACCGTAGATTTTTGGGTAGGGTTTATAGGCTACTCTTGCACTCTCAGGATGTTTCACCTAAAAGGAGAGAGATAAACCCCACTCAAAAGATCTAGCTAGGTTCACTCAAATTATGCAATATATGATGTTATTTAGACTAAATGGAATGTACTAAGTGCAATTGAATGATCTATTTGACTGATTATGAATGCAAAAGCTAAGAATTATGCAATGTTGGAAAACACAATGTGATATGCAAACATGAACTATGAATGGACAAATGCAAAACAGAAAAGAAGAAGGTTGATTCAGAGTGCACATGGGCAGAGAATGGAGAATCTAGAATATTTTGAATGTTGTATGAGATTATTGAAAAATCACTAGTGGGATCCATTCGGCACTGATGGCAAATCAGTCCTGCTTCTAATGAAAATTGTCATAAACTAGTTTATGATTATCGGGATCCAAAATTTGATAAAATATGGATTTCCAACCTTAAGGTGGGACTCATTCACCACTGATGGTGAATCATTCCTCTCCCAAAATTATGAGAAATTAGGGGATAATTCTACAACACCAGATCTGAGGTTTTCTGCTTGTTGGGTTGACGAAGTTAATTATGTAGAAAACGGATAGAATGTCTTTTCCAAGCTTGAAATGAGATTGATTTGACTTGAAGCACATTGTTGACTTGTTGACCACCTTTCAACACCTAATTGTTTGTTAAATATGCATACACAAGTCTACAAACACACATGCAAAAGGGGAAAAATGGTTGAGGGTTAGAGAATAGGGGTTTGCCTTGGTCAAACCCCACTTTGGTAATCAAACCCTAAACAATGAAATGAAAAGAGTATGACAAATAGATAACATGCAAATGTCATAAACTTACCACACCTTTGATGCTCAAAATTTGAAGATATATCAATGGCTACTCCAAAATGCTTGATTAGATGATGCAAGGTGCTTGAATGTTTGATTGATTCAATGAATTAATGAACTTGATGAATGCTTGAATGAATGGGTGAATGGGGGTTAAGATGGATGTAAAAACACTTATTTATACACTCTTGTACCTTAGTAACCCAATGATACCTCATCACAAGCCGACATAAGGTAATTTTGAATAAAAACCCGAAAGGAAATTTGAAATATTTTGAATTTTGAGCCAAGAGGGACTCATTCGCCACCCATGGTGAATGGGTCCCACCTTGGACTTGAAAGTGGGTGTCAGGAATTAAGTCACATTTAATGTTGTTTGTCAGGTTTACATTCAAAAATACACTTAATTAAGCCTTATAAGGGGATAAAGGGGTCAAATAAAGCATAAAAAAGGTATAAATAGTGAAATTATGCCTAGAAAAGCATGAAATCTTGTTACAAGACTTTACAACACTTCAAAATAGGACTTGGTTAGTGATGAAAAGGTGATTTTTAGGTGAATTGCGGTGAGTAGAGTCTAGAAAAGTGTAGAAATGTTTTACAATACTTCACAACACCTTCACAAGATGTCATAATTTGAATTTTAAGGACCTAATGTGCATGTTCAAGCCATATTACAACATTAAATCAAATCAAAATGGACCAAGCATCATGAAGAAAGGCCTAAAAGACCATGAAAATTCCAAGGGGCCAATTTTGTACGGTGCATGTAGCCCCCAATTTAGTGAGAGGATGAACTTGCTTCAAACTCACACTAAAGTAGCCATGCATATCGAGAGGAGGGTTCAAATGCACTTATGTTAGTAGGATGGAATGACAACAAACAAGAGGGATGATCAAGCCCCCAGGATGAAGATCCCATGACCAACTAAACATAAGATCAAAGGAACACATGTGTTGAAATGAAGGGATTGGATGAAGCTTCGATCGTCTGTCCAACTAGTTGTGGATTAGATCTAGCCAGTTTGTTTGAAAAAAAAAGAGAATGCATACTCACTCTGGGGCAACAAAACTCATGGTGGTCCGTCGGGTGAGAAGGCCCAAAAGGTAAGATACATACAATAGTTAGTATGCACTCACAAACATAAAGGTGGCTATGGGGAAAGTGATGCCGCTGAATGGGCTTCCCGCTCAACCATATCAAAGTTATACCTCTTGATAACTTTAACAAGGCACCACAAAGGAAAATGTCAGTTTTTTCTTCATAAGACAAGCAAAACTTTGTATTCTTAGAACTCATGAACAAAAAGAAAGTACCACATGCATGCAAGTTGTGTTATGCAAGGTGGTAAAAAGTGCAAAGTGTAAAATGTAAAAGTGTAAAATAAAAAAAGATGTTCAAAAGAGTCTTGTTAAGTTTATGCGAGGTTTATTACTTAGGGAAAATTGTGTCTAATGTCTCCAAGAGAGGACCAATCAAAGAATAGTATATTCACAACTTAGGGGATGCAGTGTGTTGCATCAGGCCACCAAGAGGAATGTAATATGCTAAGATAGATCACAGTTATGAAGGACATCATACCCAATGTCATCCACAAAGTGACAAACACATCGTATGAAACGACAAGGCTACACTAAGAATGAAGAATGCAAATAAAATATGGTAATGTATGCCCTCCACTTTAAAGGAATTGCTACACACTGTTTTGTGAGCAATTACTTTAAAGTAGTGAAGGAAAGATGCAAAAAGAAAACAATACATGAGAGCCAACTCAGAAAGCCCTATGCCACGTAATATATTTTCAAGTAAGGCTGCTTCATGTAAAAAAAAGAAAGAAAAGGGAGTTTCCCCCCAGACACATAAGGGATCTATGGATTTGGGGTTAGTATGTTTGTTGCTGCAATGTTCTTATTAAAGAGCTTGAAACTGTCATCATTCCCCAAAGCACATAGAACTAGAAGAATGACACAAAGAGAGCGAGAACAAAAGAAAAATAAAGTCCGTTTTGGGTCAACATGGAAGAGACATTGTGGTCTCAACACCTTGCATCATCCCCAAAAGGAAAACACAAGCGAAAAGAAAATGTAAAGGTGAAAGAAAAAAGTTTTTGGGTCAACACGAAGGAGACGTTTCGGTCTCAATGGCTTGTGTCATCCCCAAAAGGAAACACGAGTGAAAACAAAAGAGAAAAAGGACCTTTTGGGTCAACATGGAAGAGACATAGGGTGGCTCTATGCTTTGCATCATTCTCAAAAGGAAAACACAAGTGAAAAGAAAATGAAAAGACAAAAAGCTTTTGGGTCAACATGAAGGAGACATTTTGGTCTCAATTCCTTGCTTCATCCCAAAAAGGAAAACACAAGCAAAAACAAAAGAGAAAAAGGACCTTTTGGGTCAACATGGAAGAGACATAGGGCATCTCTATGCTTTGCATCATCCCCAAAAGGAAAACACAAAACAAAAGTGAAAAAGGAAATGCACGACATATAGAAGAATAAAGGTACAAATAGAGGAAGTGTACAAAGAGAGGGAACATCAAATGCACAGTATAGGGGAACACGATACACACATAAAAGAAAAATGGAAAGGAGCTAGTACTGCAAATGTAAGTCAACCATTAACTAAGTTATTGGTTTCTCAATCTTGAGTAGTTAAGCGGAAAAAGGAATAACATAGTTAAGAGACAAAGGCAAGTGCATTGCAAGGACAAGGCTAACAACTTCTTGCCCCCCACAAAGTGTGAGGCAAGAATGAGCCAAGGTGGGTGATGTGAAAGGATCATGCAATAGTGAGAATAGAGAATTCTACAACTATGGCATGATAAAGGGATTTAGTTTTTATGGGATAATAAGAAAGCAATCAGTTCTAGTGAAGTGATACTTATCCAGTATGTCCTTCAATGTCTGACATTCTTCGGTTCGATGTCTAAGAATATGATGATATTTTCAAAATGGTATGTTAGAATATTTAGGACAAATGACCAACCTATTCATAGGTGGTAAAAGTATAAGGCCTTTGTTTAAAAACAATTGAAGTCTCCTTTCACATTCAGGGGGAGGATGAGTAGGAAACTTGAGTTTTTTCAATTTGTAAGGTCATTTTCATTTGTTAGATTCTCCTTTTTCATGAATGGAGGGAGGAAGAGGACCTATGGGGATCCTAGCATCCTTGTCATTAGAATCAAGTAATGGTTGTTCATGTGG
>VDFB02103960.1:0-13150 GCA_007258455.2 Sequoia sempervirens | reverse complement strand
CGGGATTAGCAATTGGGAATATTCCCTCAGTTGGTGAGGAAAAGTAGGATAGCCAACTTTGGAAGTTAAAGGAAGCAAGGAAGTGAGACCACATGAATTTAGTGGCTCAATGAAATGGATGAAGAGGGACTTGGTAGTGTGAACCATGAAGGGCTAAGAAATATTGTTAGAAGAAAGAAAAAGTCAAAGCTTGGGGAATTAGGAGAATCTTATATGTAGTGCAAAATTAAGCACATATCTAAAGGCCTAGATTTAACAACATAGAAGAGAAGCAAGTTTTGGGGTTGGGTCTATCTCATGATAGAGTAACTTGGAGATTAAGAGAACAAAATGACAAGTGAAAATTTGAAATATCGGTAATGAAGATATAGTGAGGCTCAGGGATTTGGAAGACTTGGTGATTGAGTACTATGTAATTAGACAATTCCTAAAAAAGTTGAAGATAGGGAAAACCTTAAGTTAAGCTTTCAAGGAACAAAGGAAAAGCATGTTGGTAGAGAAACCTTTAAATATTCACTCTATTTAAAAAAAAAAAAGCATCCTCATACTTGGATTAGATTTAATATAGAATTTTGGCGATATGGGCACATGACCAAGACATGTAGGGAGCATGACGCCAAGCAAGAATTTGACAAAGGGCGTCTATTGAAGAAAATCTCTGATCATATATCAATGATCGAACAAATAGGTTCAAAGAACTATGAAGGAACAAACATAAAAGGGATTATTTGATTTCACTTAAAATTGGAGATGTTGATCAAAGTCATAAAAACTCTCTAATGGATATTCAATAAGAGCAAAAAACTTAGTAATGTAATTCAATTCATGCAACATCATATTTACTCTAATTAGATGCACCTTATTGAAGCCATCTTCTATTAAGCTATTATCCTTCCTTGTTTCAATTCTTGACAAGTAATTTGGTGCAAAATCCTAAATCATCACCAACCGCCTGCATATGCAGCCATGAATGATTGGTCTTTCATCAAATACTTGAGGGGTCCATGATTACTATAAAATACAAATGGTTTCCAAAATTAGTTTTTTAATTTTTAGAGCACAAACACCATAGCAAGAGCTTCCCTCTTTGTTGTATTTTTTACTACAAGATTTTTGCTAGCAAATCTAATAAGATAGTCCTCATTTCTTATTGGTTGTGTCAATACAACACCAGCTGCATTTATTGATGCATCCACATGCATATATGGAACAAAAAATTCTAATTTAGGAAGATGAGTATAGGCACGTCTGCAATTTTATTCATCAAGATATCAAATGATTATCGGTATTTCTCACTCAATTCAAACTTTTTCTCATTTTTCTTCTCCAATAATTCTTCAACGGTACTAGAGTCAGCTACATAATTCCTTATGAACTTCCTATGATAGCTTGTATATGTTGGAGTTGATAGTCCCAATATTCACCTACAACCAAAACTCTTATCACATATGAGAGATCAAAGCAACTGATTAGCTATGCAACCAAGAGAGAAATATTGATCCACAAATATATTTGATATTAAACAATGAATGTGAGTATCTAGATTGTGAATAATTACAAAGTACAATAATGATTGCTTATAAAAGAAAAAGTGAAAACCCTAGATGAAGATTTGATTAGATTGTGACACATTTTTTAATCCTATGTCCAATCTAATAATAAAAACACTCTTAAATTTAGCTTAAGTGAATAAAGTAACAAAAGACCTAATAATTAATTAATGAAAAGTAGATGATTACTAGATTTGGTGACTTTGGTCTAGTTTGTTAGATTAAAATTCCTTGGGGAGGAAGTATTGGTGATAGAAAAAGTACTTCTATTATGTTTTCCACCATGGTTCTAGTGCAGTGTCATGGGGATTGAGGAAATAATCCATCGTCAGAATTTATGGCAGCCACATTAGTAATATGTCAAATGGCATGGATGAGAAGAATGCCATCTGTTTTGAAAGAAAAGCAAGGAGGAACAACAAAAGTCTTTTTCACTGTCAAAGAATCATGTGTTTCGTAAGAGTAAACATAATGATATGAGATACCAATTTGTAAGGAAACTGGTCAACAATTGAGAAATAAAGCTTAAATTTTGCAAATAAAAAAATAATTTGCAGATTTTTTCGCCAAAGTCTTGTCTACATAAGATTTTGAATGAGCAGGAATGAATTTGAACATATATCAATCTGAAGTCAAGCTTAAGTAAAGGTGCTGAAATTAAGCTTGCTGTCTACTGTCTCCAAAATGTCGCCTAAGCAGCTCCACCCATTTAAGCTTTTCAAGAATCTGTATGAAGCATTCTATGAATACAACTATTCTATTGAAGAAACCTTTAGATTGTTGAAGTAGTCATAGAACTATTTAGATTTTTTTAAAAGGATATGGCTTCACATAAATATTCTGGAATAAATTGAAAAAGTGTAGCATTTTTGTTATATATGTTATATGTAGAGTTATATATAGAGGGAAAATGATTAATAAAAAACAAACAATTACAAAAGTATTTTAGAAATGTATGTATGGATTTTTCTGTCCATGAACAACAGTGTGTTTACTTGTATGAATATATTTTATTCTCGATATTTAAATTTAAAAGGATTCAACATAATTAATAGTCTAAAAACAGAGCTTTATTAAACATAAAGCATAAACTCTTTCAAAAGTGGTATCAGGGATTCCCCTGTTTAGCAATATGGGGCAGATTGAGCCTTTCGCTCAATTCAAATGTAGATTTTGAATTTTAGATTTTTTGAAGACGATAGGCATGGTTTCACCCCCTACCTTGTTGATGAATTAATTGCAAATTAAATGAAATGAGATCGCAGAAAAATAAAAATAAATTTAGACAATTCGACAATACACAAACACAAAACACAAATTTATAGTGGTTCATCAATTTGGCTACATCCATTTTTTAGCAGGGAAATTTTCATTAATATCTCAGTTGTGTTTATACATCTACAACAACAAGTATTTGTAATCAACAATGAATAATAATCAATTACATTATCCACAAAAGATAAGCCTTCGAATATGAAAGTGAAGAGACACTTCAAATGGAAGGAAAAACAAGGCTGACCGTTGGGCTTTAACACCCAACAATCTCCCACTTGAAGTCCAATGTCTGCTGCAAACTCAAAGATATTCCCTCGCTTCACCCCTATTATCACATTTTGACAATGCTGAGATAAGTTCTACAAGAATCAAACTTCTCCCTTGGTACCATCTTCGTCAATGCATCCGCCTTATTCAACTTTGTGTCAATTTTCTCCACTTTCAACTTACCTTCTTCAAGTGCATTCCGGATGAAGTGATAACGGAGCTCAATATGCTTGGTCCGATTATGAAAGGTTGAGTTCTTTGCTAATTGAATAGCATTGTTGTTATCACAAAAGAGAGTGAAAACATTTTGTTTGAAACCCAACTTAGCCAACGGTCACTGCAACCAAATTATTTCCTTTGCACCTTCAATGAGTGCAATATATGTAGCCTCGATATTGGAGAGTGCAACTACGTGTTGCAACTGTGAAACCTAATTGATTGCTGCTCCAACAAATGTGAACAGATGACCAGTTGTAGACCTTCGTTTATCCAAATCTCCAGCCATATCGGACTCAATATAACCACGCAGTTGTGCATCTCTACCTCCAAAACACAAAACATAATCTGAAATTCCTTTTAAATACCTTAGTATCCACTTCACTGCTTCCCAATGAGTCTTGCCTAGATTGCTCATAAATATGCTCACTACTCCCACTGCATGGGCAATGTCTGGATGAGTGCACACCATCACATACATAAGACTCCCAACAACTAATGAATAAGGAATACCCTTCATGTTTTCCCGATCCTGAGTTGTTTTGGGGACACATTTCAAATGATAGACGAAAGTTGTAACACCCCTCCATTTTGCTTTTTTGATTGAACAGTGTTCTTTTATGTTATGTTTTATTTCCGTTGCATTGTGACTATGGAACTTAGTTATTTTAACCGCTATCTGTTAATCGATGTAAACATTATGTTTTGATGTGATGGAACTTTATTCAAATGTTATTATTATTTCATGTTATGGATTAAATTAGCATGTATGTGAATTACTGATGCTTTATGTTTTGATTATATCATTGATGATTAGATGCGTCAGTTAGTGACATTGTATTGGTGAAGGGGACGGGATCACATCATTCGCACGCGAGTGCCCTGTGATTCCGCGATTTCCTCTTCATGATGTGTTTTGATATTTATATATATATGTATGCATGTTCGACACTCATGTTGTGTGCAGGATGCAGGTACAAGACATTGACTCCACCTAATTTCGTAGGTCTGAGCATGTCCCTTGTTCAACGTAAAACGATTGGGAGATAGTAGCTTGGGTTTCTGTGTCGTGACATCACCCTAGCCATAGTGGGTTGTCGGGTTGTCAGTTGGGATAAGCTATTTGTCCTGTCATCTCGTCTCTTCTTGCTTGCGTGATTTAAATTTCCTAGTGAAATGGTGTTTGCTTTATTTAATTTTATTGCCAAAATTCATAAAAAGGTGCTTATTAATTAATTGATTAATTTAAGTCGATCAATGAAAAGATCTAATCATGAATTAAATTTATTGTTGATTAATTAAATTAGTTCAAGGGTGTTAGCATTATTAGATATAGTGGCAAATAAAAAAAAAATATAAAATATAAAATAAAGTAAAATAGAAATTATCTTGCATTCCTCTTGTTATAGAATAAAATTAAAAATGATTTGTTTTAAATGTAATAGTTGGTTCAATTTTGTGAAATAAAGTGAATTTAGTTATCATTGTGGGGTAAATGGAATTTTGTTTTAAATGATTATTATGCATTTGAAAAGGAAAATAAAGTTGTTTTATTAATTTCCAAAAAATGAAAATATCCAAAAAAATATCTAAATTGCAATAACTTTTGGTGGGTGACTAAATTAGGGGTTTGACATTTTTGGAGAGGGCATAAGGAAAATGGATTTTCTTTTTGAATTATCTTTTTCATAATTGGAAAAATTGGGAGAGCAAATTTGCATGGAAATTCTTGGAAGAATTTGAAAAAAGAAAATATTGAAGATTGGGGAAGCTTGAAAAAAAGAAGAGGGAAAACCTCCATTGAAGAACTCCAAGCTTGGAGAGAACACAAGGTTCTTACTTGTTTATCTTAATTTCATTTTGATAGGAAATTTAAATTTGTTCATAATCCTTGAAAGATTTAATCTCTTTGTAAAACCCATCTTGGATTGTGGCAAGCTGTTTAAAAATTTGAAATAAACTCTTGTGATTACAGAGAAAACTCATGCCAAAAACCCTACTTTAAATTTGAAAACATGAACAAAGAGGGTTCCTATTATGTTTGAAATCAAATTGTGCTTTGTAAATTTAAATCACGAATATTTTGTTTATGAGGAAAATTTCTTCAATTTAACTATTTTTTTTTAGCAAAATAAAAATAGAAATTCTCATAAAATTTTTTAAAATGGTTTACCCCTTCTAATAAAGGGGGTTCGAATGAACCACCCCCATTCTAATGAACCACCCTCCCTTCTAATGAACCCCCTTTTTTCACCTTCCCCTACACCATTTCAAAATTTATGCATTTTTTTGACTATCGAAGCTTCAGAAGGAGGTGCAAATGGAGTCAAATTGATAAACCAAGTTGGATGATTGTAGTGATCGAAATGTGCTTTCCAACAACTATAAATTTAATATATTTTGTTTTTATTTTATATTTTATTTTTTAGTTTTATTGTACATAGGTTTTTCACCGAACCTCAAGTTCGATGAAAAATCATTGTAGAAAAATAGTAAATTTGAGGAAAAAAATTTGAAAAATATATATCCTCTAGGTATTGATGTCCTCATTCTAACAAAAAAAATAAATTGAATTTCAATACATACCAAAAAAGTTATGCGTGCCGAAGTGCACCTATGTCTAAATTGTAAATGTTTTGACTTCAAAACTTAATTAAAAAAAAAATATTCAACAAAACGTTATGAAACAAAATGAAACCAATAGATACCAGTGTTAGCAACCTAAATTAAAAAGAATAAAAATTTATCCTTTGTAGAAAAAAAGTTATGCGTGTCGAAGTACACATCACTTTTAAAAAATGTTGTTTACTATTAAAAACTAGTTATCAAAGGAGATGCAAAAAAAATAAATAATAATTCCAATTGTTTTAAAAAAAGTATATTTAAAATCTATAGACAAAATCTCACAAATTACTAGTTTATATCATTTTCAAATTCCTAATAGTTTACCTACTATAAGTGTCAGAAAGTGAAGTTCTCTCTGAAAATGTTGATTTCAATGTCAAGTTTGGCCAAAAAGTATAACCCATTATTGTGGGATGACCCATTATATATTTGATAATATATATATATATATATATATATATGTATATATCCATATGCATATAAATATATATATAGATATACATGCTTTTATGTTTTCAATGAAACCCTAGAGCGGATTTCTGTTCGCGTCTGGTTTTTTTCCAGAAACACGTTTTTTGTTCTTTTAATGAAATTTGTTTTTTAAATGAAAATTTTGATGGTTTTATCGGGGGTTCAGCTCCCATGGGCTCTTATCACCGGGAGCCGGGCTCTCGAGACAGTCGCTGCCCCTCAGGCTACTCAACAAGGGTCACTTCAACACTTAGGGCTCTACTGTGGATGTGGCTAGTCTTTTTTGTTTGTTATTTTAATTTTATTTTAAAAGTATGCTGATTGCATTTGTTACTTTGTTATTTTAGTTTTATTTTTATTATTATTATTATTTAAATATATTTAAAATATGTATTATATATATAATATTTGAATATTATATATATAATATATATATATATTAAATATATTAAATAATAAGAATATTTAAAATAAAGAAAATAAAATTATTATTTTATTTTGTTTTTATAGTTATATTTAAATATTTATATATGTTTATGTTATATATACATATATTTAAATATAAGTAATTATGAGTTATTGCAAAAAGATTAGATGAAAAAAATGATTAGAAATAAAATGTTTACTTTATTTAAAGAGATTGTATTTAAATTTGTTTGTTAGATTAAGCAAATGAAAATCAAATGTTTAGTTTGAGATTTTGTAATGTTTCACAGCGTAATTTGAATTCTCGTTCACATGTGTGCGAAAAGAATGTGATTTAATTAATTAGTTAAATACACTATGTTGATGAGTGAATTGGATTTACGAAATCCTAATGTTAGTTGTTTTACTAAAAGTGCATGTACTCCTCTAGTGTTGTTTATGGTAGTCTCAACGTTGGGCTATTTAATCTTTGCTTATGAAAGTCTTCCATTGAGGTTGTCATATTAAGAGTAAGGGTCGTCGATATGTCGGTCAAACTTGTATCTTATTTGGGGTAGTGCATGTGGTTGTAGTCGTGTTATCACCGGTTAGCATGAACGAGATTTTGATATGTTTTGGTTACAGTGTACTATGAACGGGCTATGTGACCTTATGTGTTAAGATTGGAATTTGGTTTTTCAGTTGTGCATGTTGTCTACCCTTAGATTGGGGGTTTTGTATCCCAGTGTTGTCAGTAGGAGAGTGGCCCTTTGTGAGGGTCCGACGCCCAAAGTGGTGTCAGGATAACTCACCTAGGGTTTAATCAAGTGATAATTTAAAAGAATTAATGGGGAACTTCACACTAATAAAGTTAAAGTATGCCTCTCTCATGGAACATGCATTGTTAAGACTCGAGATGAGATGAGATGCATAGTTTTACATGAGGGTCCGGCGCCAGTAGAGGCAAGCCAGGGTAACCCATGATGGGGGTTTGGTAGCCTAGGAAGGTTGAACTAGGGTAACTCATGGCAATTTATGTATGACACTCTCCCTACATCAACAGTTAGTCTGTTATTGTGTATTGTACAATGGTGTACTTGTCTTATGAAACCTGAAAGCAATGTAATGTCTTGTGAGTTTTCGTACCGTGTTAAGTGATGTTGGTATTTGAGTCGGTCCAGTTATGGTTAGCCTTTGTCTAGAGGTAGTTGGTCTTGACCAGAAGTCCTTGTTACTATCTCCTAGCACGAGGGGTGAGCCTTTGGGTTTCACTTGGTTGGGTGGAACGTGCACCTTACACCGTTGGCTTTGTTCGTGATCGTGTGGACGAGACTTTCATGATGGGGAGCTCATTGGATTCAGTCACTCTTCTAGTTTCTTTTATTTCAGTTATTCTTGTATTTCATTACCCCTCATTTATATCGAGGTGGAAATTGTAATAAATTATCATGTTTATTTGATTTACCTCATTCGGGGAATGAGTGTTGTATTTATAATGTAAACAATTGTTATTAGATATCGTGATGTATCGATTTGTCTTGGATGTTATATCATGTATGGAATGTATGTACTTTAATTCCTTAATTGAATGATGTTATGTCTTCATTCCTTGGTTGTTTAATTCGGGTTTAAGTAATCTTTGTCTCGTAGCCTTAGGGGATGTTTGAAAGGTATAGTGAACTTGTATGTTATTGTTCTTTAAAAAAAAAAATTGTTGCGTTTGGTTAGTGATTTGCAACTTCCCCTAGGGTTGCGTGGCGGGGCATTACATGGTATTAGAGCCCAGGTTTAAACACTGGGTACTCTGGGATTATGGTGGACCCATTATGCTTGTAGTGTGTAGGTTTTGAGTGGTGTGTCTTGCCTAATACCTTGAGGTGTCTATGCAGGAGTATGCCTCCTAGACGCGGAAGAGGTGGAGGGCGTAGACGTGGTCGTTTAGGCGATCGCGTTGGGGAACAACAGGACTCACCTCCTCATGTTCCTCGTGAGCTTGATCGTGAGGAGCAACATGCTTCTCAGAATGTTCAGGGAGAGGGTAATAAGAATCCAGATCCACCAGGGATCGAGGACGCTCAGTTGCATCAGTTGTTAGAGGAGACCCTTGCCTGCCTTGGGCCAAGGCAGAGAGTAGAGCAGGTTGTGGTTAGAGAGAGGGCAGTGTCAGACCAGTCAGATGTAGAGATAGTAGCCCATATGAGGGACTTGCTTAGGGCACGTCCACCCATATTTGATGGGTCAGGCAGTGGTTTGGAGGCAGAGACATGGCTCATTGACTTGACTAGGTGTTTTGCTATGCACCCATATAGTAGCAACACTCGAGCTAGGTGTGCTATCATGCACTTGAGGGGATTTTCCTCTACTTGGTGGAGATTGGAGGAGCAGAAGCTCCACATGGATATTGGTATGGTATCTTGGGAGTTGTTTCTGGAGAGGTTCCGAGCTAGATTTCTTTCGGAGCATTGGAGGCAGCGTCGAGGAGACGAGTTCCATGCCTTGCGGCAGATGGATATGACAGTAGAGCATTATGAGCGTCATTTTTATGAGCTCAAGCAATATGCCGGTATAGGTGACGATGAGGGTATGCTTGTGTAGCATTTTGTTAGGGGCTTGAATGCCCAAATCAGTGGTGGAGTTCAGATATTTGAGCCAAAGACCATGGAGGTAGCTGTGGATAAGGCTCGAATTGTGGAGGAAAATTTAGCTTTGGCTTTCGGTGGTCAGTCGGGAGTTCAATTTGGCAGTGCACCTTCCTTTGGTGTTGGATCCCAGGGTGGTCAGTCTCAGGTTGCAGGCATTCCCAAGGGGAATCAGGAAACCGCAAAGAGTGGGCAACATCAACCTTCGCAGTCAGGGCAACAAAATTCTCAGTCCCAGCACGGTGGTAGTTGGAAGCAGAGGAAGAGGGATCGGAGTTGGATTCGAGCTCATCGTGATCGCTACGATCAGCCTGCTCAGAGTTCCCAGTCAGCGTATAGTGGAGGTGGCTTTTCGGGACCTAGTGCATCTCCTGATGTTAGTGAGTTCAATAGAGGGACAGGATGTTTCGCTTGTGGTCAGCAGGGCCACATTGCTCGTCAGTGTCCTCAACAGGGTGCTTCTGGTTTTAGTCAGAGACCATTGGCTTCTGAGCCAACGGTAGGTGATGCAGGCAGATCGCATAGGGTACTTACTGCAGTGGATACCCGTCAAGCCGGGCATCAGGGGGTAGTTCATCCTTCAGCATAAGGAGTTCATCCTCAGGGATCTAGTTAGTTTCTTTGAGTGCTTTGAGGGAGCTTATCCTCTTCTGTTTGCGTGCTTCCGTGAGTAAGCCCCACTCCTGTGGGGAGGATGCAACACCCTCCATTTTGCTCTTTGATCAAACAGTGTTCTTCTATGATATGTTTTATTTCTGTTGCATTGTGACTATGGAACTTAGTTATTTTAACCTCTATCTGTTAAGTGATGTAAACATTATGTTTTGATGTGATGGTACTTTATTCAGATGTTATTATTATTTCATGTTATTGATTAAATTAGCATGTATGTGAATTACTGGCACTTTATGTTTTGATTATATCATTGATGATTAGATGCGTCAGTTAGTGATGTTGTATGGTAAAGGGGACGAGATCACATCACTCGCACGCGAGTGCCCGTGATTCCGCGATTTCCTCTTCATGGTGTGTTTTGATATTTATATATATATATATATGTATGCATGTTCGACACTTGTGTTGTGTGCAGGATGTAGGTACAGGACATTGACTCCACCTGATTTTGTAGGTCTGAGCATGTCCCTTGTTCAATGGAAAATGATTGGGAGATAGTAGCTTGGGCTTCTGTGTCGTGAAATCACCCTAGCCATAGTGGGTCATCGGGTTGTCAGTTGGGATAAGCTATTTGTCCTGTCATTTCGTCTCTCCTTGCTTGCGTGATTTAAATTTCCTAGTGAAATGGTGTTTGCTTTATTTAATTTTATTGCCAAAATTCATAAAAGGGTGCTTATTAATTAATTGATTAATTTAATTCAATCAATAAAAAGATCTAATCATGAATTAGATTTATTGTTGATTAATTAAATTAGTTCAAGGGTGTTAGTATTATTATATATTGTGGCAAATAAAAAAAATATATAAAATAAAATAAAATAAAATAGAAATTATCTTGCATTCCTCTTGTTATAGAATAAAATTAAAAATGATTTGTTTTAAATGTAATAGTTGGTTTCAATTTTGTGAAATAAAGTGAATTTAGTTATCATTGTGGGGTAAATGGAATTTTGTTTTTAAATGAGTATTATGCATTTGAAAAGGAAAATAAAGTTGTTTTATTAATTTCCAAAAAAATGAAAATATCCAAAAAAATATATCTAAATTGCAATAACTTTTGGTGGGTGGCTAAATTAGGGGTTTGACATTTTTTTTGGGGAAGGGCATAAGGAAATGGATTTTCTTTTTTGAATGATCTTTTCTATAATTGAAAATTTGGAGAGCAAATTTGCATGGAAATTCTTGGAAGAATTTGAAAAGAAAAGATTGAAGATTGGGGAAGCTTGGAACAAAGGAACAGAGCAAACCTCCATTGAAGAACTTCAAGCTTGGAGAGAACACAAGGTTCTTACTTGTTTATCTTAATTTTATTTTGATAGAAAATTTAAATTTGTTCATATTCCTTGAAAGATTTAATCTCTTTGTAAAACCCATCTTGATTGTGTTTAAAAATTTGAAATAAACTCTTGTGATTACAATGAGAAAACCCATGCCAAAATCCTACTTTAAATTTGAAAACATGAACAAAAGAGGGTTCCTATTGTGTTTGAAAAAAAAATTGTGCTTGCAAATTTAAATTTGCTGGATATTTTGTTTGTGAAGAAAATTTCTTCAATTTAACTGTTTTTTTTTTAGCAAATTAAACTTATACATAATATATATATATGCATATATATATATAGCATAGAGTATATATATATATATATATATGCGATAATATATATATATTTGATAATATATATATCCATATGCATATAAATATATATATATATATACATGCTTTTATGTTTTCAATGAAACCCTGGAGCAGATTTCTGTTCGCGTCTAGTTTTTTTCCAGAAACGCGTTTTTTGTTCTTTTAATGAAATTTGTTTTTTAAATGAAAATTTTGGGAGGTTTGGCTGGGGGTTCGGCCCCCATGGGCGCCCCCATCACTGGGGAGCACTGCCCTCACAGGCCGCGACCCCCAGTGTGGCGGCCGCGCCTCTGTGTAAACAGGGCCGCGCCCAACACTTAGGGCTCGGCCGTGGGATGTATGTCTTTTTTTTGTTTGTTATTTTAATTTATTTGGTATATATTATTTCGTATTTGTTACTTTGGTTATTTTAGTTTTATTTTATTTTTATTATTTTATTATTATTATTATTTAAATATATTTAAAATATGTATTATATATATAATATTTGAATATTATATATATATAATATATATATATTAAATATATTAAATAATAAGAATTTTTAAAATAAAGAAAATAAAATTATTATTTATTTTATTTTTATAGTTATATTTAAATATTTATATATGTTTATGTTATATATACATATATTTAAATATAAGTAATTATGAGTTATTGCAAAAAGATTAGATGAAAGATATGATTAGAAATAAAATGTTTACTTTATTTAAAGAGATTGTATTTAAATTCGTTTGTTAGATTAAGCAAATGAAAATCAAATGTTTAGTTTGAGATTTCGTAATGTTTCACAACGTAATTTAAATTCTCGTTCACATGTGTGCGCAAAGAATATGATTTAATTAATTAGTTAAATACACTATGTTGATGAGTGAATTGGATTTACAAAATCCTAATGTTAGTTGTTTTACTAAAAATGCATGTACTCCTCTAGTGTTGGTTCTGGTAGTCTCGACGTTGGGCTATTTAATCTTTGCTTATGAAAGTCTTCCATTGAGGTTGTCATATTAAGAGTAAGGGTCGTCGATATGTCGGTCAAACTTGTATCTTATTTGGGGTAGTGCATATGGTTGTAGTTGTATTATCACCGGTTAGCATGAACAAGATTGTGATATGTTTTGGTTACCGTGTACTATGAACGGGCTATGTGACCTTATGTGTTAAGGTTGGAATTTGGTTTTTTAGTTGTGCATGTTGTCTACCCTTAGATTGGGGGTTTTGTATCCCAGTGTTGTCAGTAGGAGAGTGGCCTTTTGTGAGGGTCTGACGCCCAAAATGGTGTCAGGGTAACTCACCTAGGGTTTAATCAAGTGATAATTTAAAAGAATTAATTGGGAACTTCACACTAATAAAGTTAAAGTATGCCTCTCTCATGGAACATACATTGTTAA
>VDFB02103959.1:0-23705 GCA_007258455.2 Sequoia sempervirens | reverse complement strand
AATTTCCACTTTCACCTAAATTTCATCAATCATTTTGGCTCACTTTTGTTCTGCTGTCAGTGGGGGAAAGGGGTTTATTAGCCTTGTCCTCATATTTCACTTGTTGTTTACTCTTTTGGCTAGTCATTAACTTTTCATAAACATATAAGAGCAAGCTTGGGATGTGGAAGACATGCTTTAAGTTGCCTCACATGTGACATACTACCTTTTTCATGACGTAGCCTATCAGAAACATATGACTTAGCATAGGGATTTTTTAGTAAGCTCTCATGTCTTCTTCTACTTTAAAGCAATTTATCATAGTACTAGTGTTTGCAACCACTTTAAAGTGGGGGAATACATCACCACTCACATTTCATTATGCAATTTATTTCTTCTTGCGATGTGTCCTTTTCTTGGTCAAGTCATTGGCCTTGATTCCCTCCAAGAGCGTGATACTTCTTTTGACACATCCTCTCTTGGAAACATTAAGTGTGATGTTCCCTAAGATGAGGCATTGCATGAATTAAGAAAAAACCTTTTGAACATTCCTTGCACTATTTTGCATTAACAATGTCTATGAGTGTCAAGAATACAAAGTTTTGCTTACTTCATAGAGCTCAAAAATAATTTTCCTTTGTGGTGCCCATTAAATTTATTAGAAGGTATAACTTTGATATGGTTAAGCAGGAAGCCCATTTTGAGGGATGAATTTCCCTATAACCACCTATGTATTTGTGAGTACATACCACCCGAGTGTATGTTTCTCACCTTTTGGGCCTTCTCACCTAGCAGACAACCAGCAGTTTCATTGCCCCAAAGTGAGTATCCATTTTCTTTTTCAGAAAAACAACTTAGATCTGATCCATAACTAGCTAGAAACAATAAACAAGTGATTTTGCTTTGATTTCATTCAAGCTAGTCTTTTAGGTTCTTCCATCAGCATTTTGTAGTGCTTTTCTATTGAAACACGCTATTACATTTCATCATCTGGGTTTAAGAGTACATACATGTTCCAAGGTTTGTTACCTTTTCCACATAGGGTTTTTAAGCATAAAGAGGAATATGTCATTAACCCTTTCCCACATAGAGTTCTTTATCACTTAAGAAGACCAATCATTTACACTTTACCAATCAAAATTTTTACCATGTAAGAGGAACATTCATCCACCCTTTCTCATAGTTTTTTACCACTTAATAGGAACAAGCAGCAAAGAATAGAGTTATGTCTGACCTCAATCTTTCACTAATTCAAAAGTACTTCGTAATATGATAAAGTCTCATAGATTTTCTTAGTATGATAAAGGATATTGAAACCATTTTACTTACTTATATCAATGGCCCCAACTTTCTTAAGTGATGTACTAACATTTAGATATATTTGTAGTGCTAACTTGATTTCTTACATTGTGCAGGCTTTACAATAATGGAAAACCCTAATTCAAATGTTTCCCAGGATCAAATTAAATCATTGTCTAGTGTTGCTTCTAAGATAATATATCCTACTACTGAGGTGAGTCTTAGGGGTAGAAAAAGAAAAAAATTGGAGAATCCTTGTGAATTGGATGATATTGGACATGCAACAGAGATGTTAAACCAATCTCAGTAGAGCGAGGGTTGATCAAGACAAAGTTGCAGGAAGTGGTGGTAATAATGGCATGGAAAACACTAACCCTAACCCAAACACATCTAACAAAAAGGCTAACATAGACGATCATGGTAGGAGAGTTAGGGCTAGAAAAAGTGGTTGATTCATTCAAGTTGTTGATGCCTGTGGTTATTGGCAAGCCAATATATGGTATTCTATTAATTTTCTTCATTTATTTTTTTGTTTTATTCTATCTTCTAATTAAAATATAATGCATTGAACATTATATCTTTCTTCAACAAAAATTTCTTGAAGATTTTTATAACAATCTTTTAGGTCATATTGTATAGCTCATATTTAGGATGATTCCATTTTTCTATGGGTTAATTTTTATGATTGAAAGGTTAATTGGAAACTTTTTGAGTGATGTTAAGAGATGTTTTGAGTTCAATAATATTGAATTCCTAAAATGTCTAACAAACAATATATTTCACTACAAATAACACTTGTAATATTTGTTGTTGATGATGACAAAAGAGAAGAATTTAGATAAAAGTTGTTGGGCAGAAGTAGTATGGACACTTTTTCTTTTTTAAATTTATTTCAATGTAGACGGTTTTTTAATAAAAAGTGAATAATAGAAATAGTTTCGTTATTTTGAGTGTAATATATTATTAAATGTTTAAATTATTTAAAATTTAAAAGAATTAATCTAATCTATGGATCATGTTATTTGTAATCTATTGTTAAATCAAGATTAAGTAATATGTTAATAAAATAAATTTTAAGAAAATTTTAATCATAAAGTCTTTCAACAAATAAATTATAGAGATTTAAATTTTTAAATATTCCTTTTTATAAATTATATTTTAAAATTTTATTATATATTAAAAATCATATTTTATTGTATTAAAATATATTGTAAAAATAAATATACCATATTTTAAAAAAATTAATATAAATATCCATTTCATCAATTTTTTTTGTATAATTATTAATAAATTCACATTTATTTTAATGTTAGGTAGACATTTTATTGCTAAGGTTGCAACATTTTACAATTAATGTTGGTTACATATAGTTTATTGTATATCCTCAGACAAAGCTATGCTAGTCACAGGTGATCGAGATAGGAGGTTAAATTATCTTGATACAAACTATTACATGAATTTAATAAAATAGGTTGGTTACAACAATTTTGAAACAATATATAAATATCCAATTCTTTACATTCTTGATCTAATTCATTTTCACTAGTTTTGTAGTGGAGAAAGGCATTTAATGTTGATGTGAACAAATTCGTAGATGAGCTCATTGAACAATCAAGCATATTTTCATAAGGTTGTACTAAAGGGTTAAATAATGAAGTTGGGCATGAAGTTTTAAAATTGATCTCATTTTGTATGTCGGTGCTTGAATACATGAGGTTTACTTAAATATGTGGGCTTTCAACTGCATGCTTAAAAATGCATTTTCTTAATAATTATGTTTGCTTGTAAGTGCTTGTAACTATAAAGATATGTTTTCAATATACATTCATTTGCATAGTCTAGTGGTTGTTTCACATACACTTCTTCTAAAACCCATTCAAAACATTTGATTTGACATGCATCTAATAAATTTTTGAATTATTAATGTTGCTATGGCTAAGACCATTCTAACTACATCAATATTTTTAATTGGTGCAAATGTCTTATCATAATCAATTCCATGTCATTGGGTAAAACATTTTTCTACTAACCTTATTTGTATTTCTCAACAGATCACCTAAATTATATTGAACTTAGTCTTATAGACCCATTTGAATGTTAAGCAATATTTACCTTCAAATAGATCTACTAACTCTCATGATTCATTCCTTTCAATGCAATGTATCCCTTCATCTAAAACCTTATCTAATTTTCTTCGTTGATTGATTTTCTCAAAATATATAGGATTATGTCACATCCCAGCTAATTAAGCCTAATAGAAGTCAAGGAGAGTAAAGGCAAGAGTATGGGCCACGACAAAGAAAGAGGAGAGATGGTGCATTTAATAAGGTATGGAACCATTGTCATTTCTCCTCCAATGTCACGTGAAGGGAGGGGCGTCCATTCTTTTGCGTGAGAAGACAACATGATAAGGGGAATGATATGGCGCACCTGACAACTCATTGAAATGAAATGAAATGAAAAATTTTAAAGACGTCCATGAGGCCAAAGAAGCCTATGGGACCCAAGAGCAGCATAAGACCCTCCCACGAAAAGGCCCTAAGCAATTGCCAACTCCGTTCGAGATCAACCCTTCTACAGTGAATTTTGATGATGAAGTTTGTATTTTTCTCTAACCTTGATTCTTTAAACAAGGTATTTAAATTATCGACCTGCACAGTGTCCCCATAACTAGCCCGGATGTCTATATACACTGAGAACTTCATGGTGAAATGTCATTCCATCTCCACCATACCCATGTTACAAAATCAACATTTTCTATTTTCCCAATCCTTTTTAGGAACCACCCACCTACCCATTTCACACCTAAGATGGTGTGAAATAGTATGCAATTGAGCTATCAACATTTTTTCTTTCAATTTATATTCGCTCCTATATAGGGCTTTTCTTCATGGTCCCTCGTGGGATTGAATTCTTTGATATAATAATCCCTTTTACACCCTATTTTTTTCATCCATTTAATATTTTGTTTCATCCAGGTGTTCTTTCTTCTAGTTAGCTCTTCTTTCATGGTTAACTTAGGCCAATGATGACTCTCCATATTTTGAACCTTCTTTAGGTAGCTTAATAATTAGATCATCGACGAGGCCTCCAAGGGAAAAGAACCGGTCTCCACCAATAAAATCTCATAAGGCACTGTAGTCTTAAGCTTAAGGTTGCTTATAATTAGATTTTTTTGTATTCCTTCCACATTTGTTTCCATTTCTGGTATGACATATTACTACCCCAAATTTCACACCCATATAGAATCATCAGAGTGACAAGAAGCCCAAAAAGTGGTTTTTTAGTTTTCCAATCCCATAATTCAACATTTCTACATCTATTTTGCAAAGAGTATAGTGCTTTCAAGCCTAACTGAATTATTTTTGCTCTACATGTTTCCCAACTGAGTTTGTTGTGAAAATCAAGCCCAAGGTACTTGTACTCATCCACTATTTCCAATGGCCTACTTTCAAAGAGAAATTCAATTTGTTGTTTTTTTCTTCATAGTGAGAATATCATTATTTTGGTTTTGCTAGTGTTCACTTTCATCCTGACTTCTTCACAAAATGTTTCAAGAGCCTTCAAATGCTTTCTCAACTCAAGTGCAATTTTAGCAATTAATATGAGATCATCATCATATAATAGCAATTTTATTACAAAGTTGGTCAAATGAATGCCTTTCCCACCAACCTTGTCTAACCATTCTTCCAACTTATCGATGTAAAGCCCAAATAACGTTGTGGAAAGAAGTCAACCTTATTTGACACCAACATCGCTGCCAAAGGATTCTGACATACCACATTAGTTCTGATTTTAGCTCTGACCTGCTCATAGAGCCTATGAACAGCTGCCCTAAGCTCATGCGAAACTCCCAAATCCTCCATTCTCTTCCATAACTTACCCCGTGGAACCGTGTCAAATTATTTTTTAAAATCAACAAAGCAGCAATAAGCTTCATCGCCTTGAACATCCCAAATTTTCTCAATCAAGAATCTAAGGGTAACTCCATGGTCAATAGTGGAATGTTTGGGCCTAAAACCAGCTTGTCCCTCAACCCTTTTTCCCTCTTGTTCAGCCCAACTGCTAATCTTGAGCTCAATCATGCTTCCAAAAAGTTTTCCTATAAGAGGATTAATCATAATAGTGTGGTAGTTTGATGGGTTATTTATGTCACCACTTTTGTGCAAGGGAATAACAACACTAGTTGTCCATCCTTCTGGGAAACCTTCTTGAATAACCCTATTGAAAATACACTTGATACAAGGTGCAAGGACCTTGATACCCAACTTTAAATGCTCTGCTTGCAGCCCATCAAAATCTTGTGCTTTCCCTCCTGCCAACCTTCTTATGCCTTGACTAATATCTTCTATAGTGAACAGTTTGATGGCTGCGTTGATTATAGGAGGTCTATGTTTATCCTACTCACACTCATAAAGAATTTTTGCACAGTCTAGCCATTTGCGGGCTTGTAATATTATTTTCCATTTGTTTTCTTTTCTGCTATAGCTCCTTCCAAAAAATTTTGGGGTTGTTCTTTCCAAGGGTGATCAACTCCAATCTTCTTGTACTTACATATTTTTCTTTTTTACTTTGTATCACCCTTTCATACTCTTTCTTCTTTTCTATTGCCATTCCCTCCTTGTGGAGCTTCCTTTTTGTTAACTTTCACTCTTCATCGAACCACAAGTTTGGTGGGAAAGTATTTGTATTTCCTCTCTTGGGTCTACTCCTCTTACACTCATCCAAAGCTTTGTGTACTAGAGGAATCAATGTGTTCTTGTTAATTGAGTGCCACTTTATGTAATCTAATTTTTTCCAAATTCTTGAAAGAGAATTTTGAGGGCATCCTTGAAGATTTTCTGACTTTCTTGAGTCATGAGAATCCTTCCCTATGGTGGTGCTTTCTTCTTGCTGATAAGGTCTTGTTCTCCTTGCTCCTTGATTATATGGATGTCAAGTTTTACATATATTGGATTGTGATCTGATTTCAACTCTATTGGACATTTACCAATCACTAGCTCCATTATCGTTGTTGTATAGTTACGAGATACAATGACATAATCCACCACACTTTGTCCATTTGAGGTCTTACAAGTGATGTTGCCTGATCTCGACCATGATCTCATACCATTACATATTACCAAGTTGAATAAACTGCATACTCCCAATAATTCTGCCCCAAAGTGAGTGACATTACATTTATTATCTTAACAGGTTCATTCCCAAAGTTGATGATTCTCTTCTTCATGCCATAGCAGATCATCTTTCTCTTTATATTTGCTTTTCAAGTTAAGAGCATGAGTGTTAGCTATCCTAGCATTAAAATCACCTATCAATATAACCTCTACCATAGTGTTAAACACAAAAATTTCTTTTTTGAGAGAGGCAAATGGATCTTCACGGTCTAGACTCATTTTCTTATAAGATTTGGAGCCTTTTGGGGCAAAGTAGCAAGCAACGAATCTAATTGTAGTCTGATTTTCTTTTATTTTTAACCATTTGTACTATTTGTTTGGAGATCTTCTTTCTCCACTTTTATATTTTTGTCCCATGATTCTTTGATTAGGACTACAACTGCACCTTGACCTTTGGCATTTTCCATTCTCTCATTCCAATTTGAGATCTTTTTATATCCATAAAAATCTAGAATTTTACACCCTTCATGCTCATGAGTCTCAGTAAGGATAATAATGTCTTTTCTGGCTAATATGGGCCCTAAACCAAGTCCTCTTCTCCAAGGATAACCTCTGTAATTCCAACTTACTATAGATAAATATTCCTGGGTGAGCCCGAGTTCCTATTTTTGATGTGTAACTCTATCACTAACTTGGCCCTTACCATTTTGCAACCAAGCCCATTTACCTTCACTTCTTGTTGTTTTTACCTTTTCCCACTCTTTTCATCTTTCTTCATGATGTGTTATGGTTAGTTCCTTTATTGATTGCATGATAACCATCTCTAAGGATAGTTGCTTTATTGATTGCTACAATTTAAAAATCCTATATTCATCACCTCTAATCAATTTTGGAACTCCTCTTCTTATAATTCAAATGGTATGCATTGTTCACATCGACTGTCTTTCATCGGGTATTTGCACATTGTAGAGGAATACGGTGGCTTTAGAAATGCTAATCTTAACATTGAGAAAATATATTTTTGTAATTGTGATTACCACATCCAATATATAGCAATTTGATAAAAGTCAACACACTGAAGATAATTCAAAGCCTCATCCCTTTATACATCCTCAAAAATTGTCAGGTAATTGGTGGCTACCTTTGATAACTGTCATTTCAACGATTTATATATGTATTTGACTTATCTAAAGGTTTTTGATAGGAATTAAACAAGTTGGTAGTATTATTCACGTTTTCTATAAAAAAAGCAAGGCTTATCCAATAGGTATTGAAAATTATTAAGTGATGTTTCTATTGGAGGCAAAGTATGTTGGCACAAGACAGGAAAAACAATACTTTTAATTGAAAATGAGAAGCAAAAACAATGCAAGAAGATCATGGTTTTGTATAATTCTACAAAGTGTTCAAAAGTTGAGAAAACTAATTGGGTGATGTATCAGTACCATCTTGGTACTAAGGAGGGTGAAAGGAAGGGTGAATTTGTTGTATCAAAAGTATTCAATCACCAACAGACTAAGCAATGTGAAAAAAGTGATCCATAGGTACATCAAGAGGATGTTGCAACTTTGATAAGCAAGGGGGCTCTGATTACAATCAATGCATGCACTCTTCCCATTCAATCATGTTTAGGAAACACACATGCTTGCCTTGACATAGTCAAAGAAGAGTAAACGCGTTGTGCAATTTCACCTTAGGTAAAAATTCTGTTAAGAAACAATAAACAAGTGATTTTATTTTGATTTCATTCAAACTAGTCTTTTAGGTTCTTCCATCAGCATTTTGTATAATATCATCTAGTTTAATTAATAATAATTCCTTGTTTTTATTTAACCATTCTAGTGATGGAAACATATGTTAATTATGTCCCAATAGAAATCCTGATCATAAGACTTTCGTTCAATAGAATCACGTCAGACTTTATGTGCCAACGTGTGATGCTGAAGATTCCAACCATATCGTTGTACACTAGATAATGTTGATCATGAGTATCGCAGGTATAGGTGTTATCATAAGGAAATATGCCCAATAATACTTATGTGCATAAATTATTGTATGCTAGATTTAGGGGACATGACAGTATCTTCCTCAAAAATATCACACAAATGCACCTAGATGGTGGTGGTAGAGGAGGTTTTAAATGAGTTGTCAAGTGCACCATATGATTCCCCTTATCAAGTTTTCTTCTCACGCAAAAGAATGGACGCCCCTCCCTTCAAGTGACATTGGAGGAGAAATGACAAGGGTTCCATACCTTATTAAATGCACCATCTCTCCTCTTTCTTTGTCATGGCACCCATACTCTTGTCTTTACTCTCCTTGACTTCTGTTAGGCTTAATTATCTGGGATGTTACATAATCCTCTATATATTTTGAGGAAATCAATCAAGGAAGAAAATTAGATAAGGTTTTGGATGAAGAGATGGATTGCATCAAAAGGAATGAAACATGAGAGATAGTAGATCTATTTGAAGGTAAATATTGCTTAAGATTCAAATGGGTCTATAAGATTAAGTTCAATCTAATTTAGGTGAAAGGAATGAAACATGAGAGATAGTAGATCTATTTGAAGGTAAATATTGCTTAAGATTCAAGTGGGTCTATAAAACTAAGTTTGATATAATTTAGGTGATCTGTTGAGAAATACAAACAAGGTTAGTAGAAAAATGTTTTACCCAATGACATGGAATTGACTATGATAAGACATTTACACCAATTAAAAAGCTTGATGTAGTTAGAATGGTCTTACCCATAGCAACATAAATAATTCAAAATTTTATTAGATGCATGTCAAATCAATAGTTTTGAATGTGTTTTAGAAGAAGAAGTGTAGGTGAAACAACCACTAGGCTATGCAAATGAATGTATATTGTAAACATATCTTTGTAGTTATAAGCAATTACAAGACCACATAATTATTAGGAAAATTCATTTTTAAGCAGGTTGTTCCAAGCCCAAATATATAAGAAAACCTTATGTATTCAATCACCTACATACAAAGTGATATCAATTCTAGATGTTCATACCCAACTTCATTATTTAACCCTTTAGTACAACCTTATGAGAATATGCTTGATTGTTCAATGAGCTTGTCTACAAATTTGTTCGCATCAACATTAAATGCCTTTCTCCACTACAAAACCAGTGAAAATGAATAATATCAAGAATGTAAACAACTAGCATACTTATATGCATACTTATATATTGTTTCAAAATTGTTGTACTTAACCTATTTTATTAAATTCATGTCATAGTCTGTATCAAGATAATTTAATCTCCTGCCTCGGTCATCTATGACTAGCATAGCTTTGTCTGAAGATATACAATAAACTATATGTAACCAACATTAATTGTAAAATGTTGCAACCTTAGCAATAAAATGTCTGCCTAACATTAAAATAAATGTGAATTGATTACTAATTATACAATATTTTTTTGATGAAATGGATATTTATATTATTTTTTAAAAAAATATGGTATATATATATATATTTTTGGTTAATAAGAGGCCAAGGCCAAAATATTTATAAATCAAGATTAGTACATTAGGAAACATATAATAAGCATTTTATATTTATCTTTCAAATGTTGCACTTAAACACAGTTTCTGAACATTCTAACCATAAAGCCGTAAAACTACCTACAAAATAAAGATATAAAAAAGATCAAAAAGGAACAACAAAAAAATAAACCCTCCACCATTTACTTCTTCCTACTCCCTAGCAGACTTCAAACAACGAGCATCTCAAAGGGATATAAGAATAACTACAATTTCCACCATTTTCTAACCACTAATTTTCTTCAAAGCCATCGACTACTAACTTAGATAACTCACCAGCCTCCTTGTTTTCCTCCCTATAGGTATGGTTGATGGTGTAGCACTCAAAATAAGCTAAGATTGTCAATATTCTATCCAAAAGAGCTTTTAATCTCTAGTTTGGAGTTGTTGCTGCTCTTACTGCATTGACTGTTATGGCTAAGTCTCCTTCAATCTCAAGTTTCATAACTTTCCTCCTTTACATTCAATTAGGCCAAGATATGGGGTTGGGGCCCTAGCTTGGTTGGCTAAATCTTTCCTGTAGCAGGAGGTTGGTCACAAGTTCTAGTCTCCCCCACCCCCGTGGTACCAGAGGGCATGTCGCACCAGCGCCACCGGTCACGTTAAAAAGTTTACCAGGCGCACCTGCAATTTATAGGGGGTCGTGCTACCTGATTCCTACAGTCTAAAAAAAAAAAAAATTAGGCCAAGATATATTTATTTTTACAGTATATTTTAATATAATAAAATATGATTTTTAATATCTAATAAAATTTTAAAATATAATTTATAAAAAGAAATATTTAAAAATTTAAATCTCTATAATTTATTTGTTGAAAGACTTTATGATTAAAATTTTCTTAAAATTTATTTTATTAACATATTACTTAATCTTGATTTAACAATAGATCACAAATAACATGATCCAAAGATTAGATTAAATCTTTTAAATTTTAAATATTTAAAACATTTAATAGTATATTACACTCAAAATAATGAAACTTTTCTATTATTCACTTTTTTATAAAAAATCTTCTACATTCAAAAAATTTTTTACTAAAAAAAATTGTACATACTACTTTTTCCCAACAACTTTTATCTAAATTCTTCTCTTTCATCATCATCAAAAAAAAAAATTATAAGTGTTCTTTGTGGTGAAATATATTGTTTGTTAGACATTTCAAGAATTCATTATTATTGAAGTCAAACCATCTTTTAACATCACCCAAAAAGTTTTCAATTAACCTTTGAGCCATAAAAAAAATAACCTATAGAAAAATTCAATCATCCTAAATATGAGCTAGACAATATGACTTGAAGGATTGATATAAAAATATTGACGGACATGTTTCTTGAATAAAGATATAGTGTTCAATACATTATATTTTAATTAGAAGCTACTATCAAACAAAAGAATAAATGAAAAAAATTAATAGAATACCATATATTGGCTTGCCAATAGCCACAGGTATCAACAACTCCAATGAATAAGCCACTTTTTCTACCCTAGCTCTCCTATCATGATCGTCTATGTTAGCCTTTTCGTTAAACGTGTTTGGGTTAGGGTTAGTGTTTTCCATGCCATTAATACCACCACTTCCTACAACGATCTTTTGATCAACCCTTGCTCTATTGGAGAGATTAGCATCTCTCCTAGATGTCCAATATCATTCAATTCACGAGGATTCTCCTAATTTTTCCATTTTCTACCCCTAAGACTCACCTCATTATTAGGATCTATTATCTTAGAAGCTAGACAAGGATTTAATTTGACCCTGGGAAACATTTGCGTTAACATTTTCCATTATTGTAAAGCCTACACAATGTAAGAAAGCATGCGAGCACAACAAATATATCTAAAAGTTAGTATATCACTTAAGAAAGTTGGGGCCATTGATATATAGTGACTAAAAGAGGTTTCAATATCCTTCATCATACTAAAACAATCTATGAGACTTTATCACTGACAAAGTACTACTGAAGTAGTGAAAGATTGAGGTCAGACATAACTCTATTCTTTGCTACTTGTTCCTATTAAGTGGTAAAAAAATCTGTGCAAAAGCGTGGATGAATGTTCCTATTACATTGTAAGAACTCTAAGTGGTAAAGTATAAATGATTGGTCTTCTTAAGTGATAAATAACTCTATGTGGGAAAGGGTGAATTACATATTCCTCTTTGTGCTTAAAAACCCTATGTGGAAAAAGGTAACAAACCTTGGAACATGTATGTACTCTTAAACCTAGATGATGAAATGTAACGTGTTTCAATACAAAAGCACTACAAAATGCTGCTAGAAGACCCTAAAAGACCAACTTGAAAGAAATCAAAGAAAAATCACTTGTTTATTGTTTCTTAATAGAAGTTTTACCTGAGGTGAAACTACTCGAAAGGTTCACTTTTCTTTGACTACATCAAGGCAAGTATGTGTGTTTCCTGATGTGATTGAATGGGAGGAGTGGCATGCATTAGGTGTAATCGAAGCCCCCTTGCTAATTGAAGTCGCAACATCCTCTTGATGTACATGTGGATTAATTTTTTCACATGGCTTATTTTGTTATTGATAATATACTTATGATACAATAAATTCACTCTCCCTTTCACCCTCCTAAGTACCAAGATGGTATTGATTCATCACCTAATTGGTTTACCCAACTTTTGAACACTTTGTAGAAGTATACAAAACCATGATCTTCTTGCATCCATTTTGTTTCCCATTTTCAATTACAGGCTTTGTTTTTCCTGTCTTGTGCCAATGTACTTCTCCTCCAATGGAAACATCACTTAAGATTTTTTGACACTTCTGATGTCCTATTGAATAAGTCTTGCTTGTTTTATGGAAAATGTGAATAATACTACCATCTTGTTTAACTCCTATAAAAAACCTTTAGATAAGCCAAATACATATATAAATCAGAGAAACGATAGTGATCAAAGGTAGCCACCAATTACTTGACAAATTTTTAGGATGTGTATTGAGGATGTGTATAGAAAATTCCACTCTCATCTTTTAGTGTCAAAATAAATTCATCTATAAAGGGATGAGGCTTTGCATTATCAATTCAAACATTTCTTGCTAAATGTCTCAAAAGTTCTTGATTTGAAGGGTCGAATTTCACACCTACAAGTAGCCTAAGCAGGTCTTGCAAAACTTACAAACAATAAATTATCTTATCTACACCATTTAGCTCTCAAATACAAAGCATTGTGACTGTTTATCTATAGATTGGATTCTAAAGAATCCCAATTTCTGACAACAGATGCTTACATTATCAATAATCTTGCTTTAGCTTATGTCAAATATACATGAAATCCAACATTCTTTTGCATTTCTAACCTAGATGTTTTTGGTTGCTCAACCATTAAAAGAATTGTTAGCTACCTTTCAATGAGACAAAATGTTATAAGCCCTAGTAGATTCTACTCAACTTGTAAAAGGGAATTCGAGATAAGCAAAATTCAGGAAACAAAATTCTTATTAAGAAGATTGAATGCCCATAAAATTTAACAAAAGGTAGCCATCCTATCACCTAATTTAAAATGGGGGTATTCATTTCTTATCAATATAGCAGTAAAATTTGATGACAAATTGTAGAGTCAAATAGAATAAGCTCAATTATGACAAGTATTGGAAATCTTCCATAACAAAAGCCTCCTGCCCAAATTGGAATTCCATAAGAAATAATAAAACTTTAAAATTGGGAAAAAATACTGTATCTAGATTTTTGGGTATTGAGAATTTGAACAAAATACACCATCCAATCTGCCCTAACAAACGAACCATAAGAATGCTTGGAAATAGAACTAGCCAGTTTCTCAATTTCCTTAAGCAACCAAAATTTCAAACCTTACACAGATGTTAGTGCTTTGAAGACAGATGCAAATCTTCTAATAGGCTACTTACTGTCCAATGTTGCCTTAGCATAAAAGGTATTGACTAAGGAAATGCACAGAAGTATAAAAGGAAAAGGTCCCATTAAGTATTGCCATGTAATTCAGTGGAAATGGCCAGTCTTAAAAATGTGAAGAATAGATTATGCCACTAGAACTTACATAAGGTTACTGCTTAGGGAAGAATTTTTTGTGTCAATTTTTTGCAAAAGTGAAAACTCATGCATATTATCCCTAAATTTTTCTCAACAGGTACGATTTGGACAGCTACTAAGAATTGGCCTTAAAAATTCTTAATAGCAGCTACTTGGAAAATTGAAGTGCCTTTTATGGAACCAAAAGGTAATGGCCATCTTTTGCTACTTGATGAAGGGGCTATGGCACCTTTCAAGGTACTTATTCAAAGGAAAGCTTTGGTTAATAGATGTATTGCAGTGGTCTATTCGATTGAAGGTAGGAACTTAGTATACCCATTGGAAATGCCCACCTTTTGATCCAATATCTTCTGGCATCAAGTTTCTTTTTCCTTCCCAGTTTTGAAGGCATTGGATCTCATTGTTAGAGTTATATATTCTAATTATCCAAAGAAAGCAGTAGATTTAATATTCTTTATGGATAAGGCTTATCTCCACTCAGATGTTGCAAACTACTCAGTAGTGTGGAATGTGGACTTTGGAGAAACAAAAATATTCAGTCACATAGAATTGCAATTAGCAAGTAGATTGAGGCCATACATGATTATTGTTGATTTTATAGTTGCAGTTGGGGCAAGCAATGCTAGAATCACTCCTCCAATTATGTCCTCTTGCATTTTTAACTTTTGTCACAATTGGTCGCGCCCACAAAAGGATATGAAAATCATGGCAAAACCTATCCTGGGAATTGGACGTTCTAGTAGGTGACTAATATCTCTCCATGGATGTTCATTTACTTGTCAAACCAGGGAACGTATACTTTGAATGGAGCAGCACAATATATGCACTAAGAACTAGTTTCAGTCACAACTTAATGGAAATAAATACTTGGAAAGAGATTCTGCCTATGTACAGGAAGGTAATGCAAAGTTCTCTTAACTTAACCATAATTTAACCAAAGTAGAAATCATATCAGCTACGACTGAAAGATAAAATATAAACTGGCCTTATGCTACAGGAATAGACATAGGGATGGATTCCCGATGCTGTAGGAACAAGATAAGACTGATTTTGCACAGAAATTTCAAAGATGAAATCTAATTGATGAACAACAAAAAAGGAATAGCTAACTAACTAACTACAGATACTTACTAAGTGGGCCCCCTTAGCAAGCATCAACTAATTATGCAAGTGCTGAACTGAGAACTTCATCAATCTTTATTCATAAACTCATAATGGTATACATTGCTCTATTCATATGAAAACTAACAACAAACTCTGTCTCTTGTCATACAGATTCTACTTTTATTTATCACACTAACTCTTACATGATGTCTTTCTATCTCCCTATCACTATGCTTCTATCTCACTTCTATCTATCCATTGCTCACGCGCATAGGAGGAGCACTTATTTTAAATCAAGAAAACAACTACTAACTAACCCTATCAGAGAAAGACATGGATTTGAAATGTATCCTGGAATCGAGGAACAAACTTCATAAATGAGTTTATCCGTTCAACCCGACCCAAAGAGAATATAGCACTCCACTCTTCCAGATTGACTGACATTTAAAATCCTTCCCAATGGTTTCGGTCAAAGAGTCTTCGCCAGAGCTTCCTCGAAGTCTATAGGAAATGGGCTTTACTGCAAGGCTGAGATCAGCTGCGCTTGACTCGATCATACTTTCTTCAACAACCTACGAAACACAAGGTAACAGATGTGAAAGAAAAGGCACATGGCACAAACACAATATCCATTCATTAATCACATACTTAAATCTATTTCATCATTCAAAAACTATATGTGTTATACCAGTCATTTAGGGAGTCAAACGGGGTAATAAATGTAGACATGTCATCATGATAAGCTATAGGAATCATGAAAGTATATTGCTACAGGATATCTAAATAAAAGGTTTCTTGAAGAGTTTAAACAACCATAAACAACAGAAATGGGAGTAGTAAAAGTACACCAAGATATCCAAATCATGAGCACATTTTGGGCTCATCATTTTTCCCCCTACTTAACCCAATGCTGGTCCTCTAGCATTACACTTCATGGTGGTCTCTCTAAAATTAGTGGTTGCGGCATGACTCTAAAATGGAGTTCCAAATTTGTAACAAAAGCCTCTGAAACTCTACCACCTTTCATACCTTCAAGCTTTTGTATCTTCATTAATATTTGCAGCCTGATAAGGATAAAGGGGCCACATTAGCATAGGAGGTTTAAATGTCAATGGCATCCATAATTCAAACCTCTTTTGAAGTCCCAATTGTATGTATCTGCTTGATCGTTTGAGAGCTGCTGTAAAATTCAGAGGACTGTGAGGCTCGAACCTTCTTAGCCCAATAGTTAATCTTTCCCACCTCTTCTCAATTCTGGTGTATGACAGCCTCCAAAACAAGTATGGTTGTTCCTGAAATTCATCATATACTTGTTTCCTGAGATCAAATATTTTCATCCTAGCTGTATTATTATGAAAACCATATGCTAGAGTAAACTAGGTTTTCAGCATTGCATGGGGGTCTGAACTTTCAGGGCACAATGGAACAGGCTCATTCCTTTTGGCTTCCTCATATTTTTCCCATTGCTTGCCATAATTTGCTTCATTTGCTACCCATGACATAAGTGATCTCAAATGGATATCGCCAATATATAGCAGGGGATTCCATTCTATTTCAAATTGAATTATCAAGCCATGTAGATAGAATTCACACAAAGAATTTCTTAGCCAATTAGGGGCTGCCTGGTATGCGTCGTAGAATTCTCTAGCAGTGTGAATAATAAGATCTTGATTTCTAGAGATTCTCATTAGTTGGAACCACAAGAATTGTTCCTTAAGGCACAGAGCATAAAATCTGGGTGGTGGTCTGCCTTCCATAATTTGACCAGTTACTTTCAGCATTTCATCCATTTTATCCTTTAACTCCAAGATTTCCTATTTCTGCCCTTCAATTTCCTTTTTCAGTTTCCTCTTTTCTTCCTCCCATAGACTTTGTTGCATTTTAGTCTGGGCTAGATGGCAGAAAGTCAGGGTTTGCAATGTAACTGGTTTCCATGTAGCTTTTACATATTCCAAAAACTCAATTAAAAATGTCTTTTTATAGACAACAATGGCTTGACAAGTTGCAGGGGGAAATGTAGCTTCATTGGCTACTTCCAATTGTTCAGTCAATTCCTACTCTTACTGTAGGATGAATTCATGTTGCTGCAGTGGAGAAGACTATGCTTCCTCTGAAATCTACATAGCAGCAGCAGCCAAGTCATCAAGGCTTGGTACCCCTCTTTCATTATGCTCAATTTCCTTTGTCTCAATTTGTTCCTCTTCGGGAACGAATGAACTCTATGCAGCACTCTCAGACACATTATGAGAAACATCAAATTCAGACTCTACAAATTCTTCTAAAATTATAGGGAGGTTTTACATTGTTTCCTTGTGAAAACTCTTCTTGGCACTGGTGCGGCTATAGGAGGTGTTCTTGTAGCCTTCCTCTTTCTGGACTGTCTAGAGAGTTCTGCCTTGTCAAAGGATGATGGTGAACTGCTGATAGCAACATGTGTTGCTGTAGGAGAGATGGCTGTAGGGGAAGATGTTGTAGGAGAAGGGAATCTCCTTTTCTGAGAACAAGGGTTAGACTCTGGGGTTTGTTTCGCCCCAGATGACTCTCCTGCCTTTGTTTTTCCCTTCTCTCTCCTAGTGGCAGACCTATTTTGTACCCGGGTAGAGGATTCTGGTGTGTGAGCTGTAGGACCAGGTGCTACAGGAGTAGATAACCCTTGCCCTATTCTTCTACTGGTAGACACAATTTCTTCTTTCTTCTTCTGAGGTCATGGGGTAAGTACCCTAGGGGTTCTAGAATTTGCAAGCTCTTTTGGGCAACAAATTGTTGCCAGGAAAGAGGTGAGACATCTCTCAAAGAGCGTTCAATCAATAATTTGATAAGGCCATGGTGAGCAATAGAATTATCTTTCCCCTGTTGGGTTCCATGTGCACTTTGTTCCAGAAATTTTAACAAGAAGTTTGAAACATTTACAGCTAACCCATGCCTCATATGACTTAACAATTTGAAATGGTAAGAATGCAAGTAAGAGAAATGACCTTCACATGTTAAATACCTAATTATGTAAGCAACGTATTCTAGATATGGAGGAGGCAATGATACTCGCTTGCATCCCTACTTGGAGACTTCCAAAGGTCCGTCAGTGGGTATTGTAAATTTCGCCCTTACAGAGACAACATCCGAAGAAAAATTTTCTCCAACAGCTGGAAGCCCGGTTACCTCCATAATTCTTTCTTCAGTTACAACAACTATTAGACCCCATATAGTAGCCTCCCCTTCAAAAGGGATTCTCAAAAATTTGCCTGAAGCCTCCTCATTGAAAGCATTTAAACTCAAGAAGTAATTTAACCATCCACAGAGGCTGAATGCCTAGACTATTTGAGGATTTTGCAATAATAAATCATGAGCTAGAGGCTCATGTTGCACCAGCTAACCACCCATGTTCACAGTTTTTCCTTAGCTGAACTCAACTCTTTGCTAAAAATCCAAAAATTTTCCTTTCTATTTCCCTTTCTGTTCTAGTTTTTTTCTGTCATGCCATCACTTTTCTCTCTTTTTCCAAAAATGAACTTTTAGAACAAGAAGTGCAGTTTTAATTGTAATTTACAATGAAAAACATGCAATGAAAAAGACATGCGAATCATATTTGGAAAGTACCAGAAAAATAATAAAAAAAGGTTATCTTAAACATTGTGGCAGCGGCGAAAAGACAGGTTTTAAAAAGTGGATTATCCCACCCCCTACTTAGAGTATGACATGTGTCCTCACATGTACTAAAGAATAGGTGGAGATTGGGTAATAATGACTGATACAGACATAGTAGTAAATGAACAAAATGAAATAAATCGAATATGCAATAACAAAAGATATGATGTACATTTCAATAAATGCTTGTACGTGTTGAGAAAGATGACGGCTTTGGCATGAGGTGACAGTTGGGAATGATATCATAATTAGGGGTGGTGTGGATGAATGAGGTGGATGGGTGATGTGGGCAGATGAGATGAATGAATGGAATGGATGGATGGGAGATAAAGAAATGAGATGTGGCGACAAGTGGAAATGAAGAAAAAAGGGGTTTCCTTAAAAAAAAAAACCTTTATTATGAGCATGCTTTTCAAAAATTATGGTGAAGCTGTAGGAAGAGTAGCGGCAGGATCCTGATCGAACTGCTGCATGAATTCTTCTTTTGAGATTGGTTTATGGTACAACCGGAGGCAGTGTCCATTAACTAACAACTTGAATCTAACATGATCAATTGTAACAAGTTGAACTGAACCATTAGCAAATACATTTTCAATTTCATACGGGCCCAACCATCGGGTTTGCAATTTTCCTGGACTGTCCTTGTACTGTGAATCATAAAGCAGAGCTCAATCTCCTACTTTGAATTTCTTTTCCTTAATATATTTATCATGCCACCTCATTCGCTAATTCTATATTATCTCAGTGTGATGTAGGGCATTCTTTCGGAGTTCATCCAGAGCATTGAGTTGCATGATTCTGTCCTTTTGTGCATTTGTTAAATCCATGTCCATCTCCAGTGTTGTTCTGAGAGTCTTATGTTCAAATTCTATTGGTATCACAACTATTTTACCATACACTATTTCAAAAGGTGTAAATCCTATAGCAGTCTTCCAGGTGGTAGGATAGGCCCATATAGCTTCTGGTAACCTTGTGGCCTAGTCCTTCCTATGCAAATCTATAGTTTTAGTCAAAATGGCCTCTATGTCTCTATTGGTGACCTCAACCTAGCCATTGGCCTAGGGTTGATAAGGAGTTGATTTCTTGTGCCATATATTGTATTCATTGACTAAAGTTGTGATAAGTGTAGAAGTAAATTGTGCTCCTTGATCTGTGACTATCTCCCTAGGAACACTAAACCTAGTAAATATTTCCTCATAGAGGAATTCAGCCACTTTATTATCCCTAGCCTGTTTCATAGGTTTAGCCTCTACCCATTTTGTGACATAATCTGTGCATACAAGGATGTAGGACTTACCATTGGAAGGTGGGTCAATTGGTCCCACAAAATCCAATCCCCATTTTTTGAAAGGTGTAACTACAATTTTTGGAAATAGAGGCATCTCATCAGAGCGAGTTGGTCTTCCCATTCGTTGGCATCTATCACATCTCCTGGTATATTTGGTTGCATCTCTATGCAAATTTGGCCAATAGTAACCAGTATTTAAAATTTCCATTGTTGTTCTTTTGGCAGCAAAATGTCCACCACATGGCTCATCATGGCTTGCATGCAGTATATCATGAGTGTCCTCCTCTTGTACACATTTCCTCATAACTTGATCTGGCCCTATATAAAACATGCAATCTGCAATCCAAGAAAAGTTAAAGTTTTTCTCTACCAATAATCTCTTTTCCTTAGGGGAGAAATGAGGAGGAGTTCTTCATGTAGCCAGATAATTTTCTATATCAGCATACCATAGGTGAATAACCTTAATTGCAAATAGGTGCTCATCAGTAAAAGAGTCTTCAATAAGTACAGAGTCATCTTTCCTTTGAATTCTAGAAAGGAAATCAACAACTACGTTGGCTTTACCTAGCTTGTCCACGATTGTAATGTCAAATTCCTACATCAGCAACAACCATCTTGCCAGTCTCCTGGATATTGAGCTTTTGTTCATGAGATATCAGATTGCTACATGATTAGTGTGGACAAATATCTAATAACCAGTGATATAATGCTTGAATTTATTGAGGGCGTAGATGATTGCCAACATTTCTTTTTCTATAATAGTGTAGTTGAATTCAACCCCTTACATATTTTTGCTTATGTAGTAGAGTGCATGTTCTGTCAAACCATCCTTCTTCCCTAACACTGCTCCAGTTGCATAATCCGATGCATCAGTATGAATATGAAATGGAAGTGACCAATCAGGTCCTTTTAGAATAGGTGCCTATGTAAGGGAAACTTTCAAATCAAGAAATGCTTTTTCACATTCCTCTGTCCAAGAAAAGTCTGCATCTTTCTTCAGCAGACTGTATAAGGGGCTTGCTATTTGGCTAAAGTCTTTGATGAATCTTCTATAGTATCCAACATAGCCTAGAAAGCTCCATACCTCTTTATGCTTAGTAGGAGAGGGTAGCTTAGAGATGACCTCGATCTTAGCAGGATCAACCTAAATTCCTACAGTAGAAATATAGTGACCAAGGACTATTCCCTCCTGCATCATCATGTAGCACTTTTGACTATTCAATGATAGGTTGTGATCTTCACATCTTTGTAGTACTTTCTCCAAGTTGGCCTGAGCTTCCTCAAATGTTGTACCATAAACAGTAAAGTCATCCATGTATATTTCCATCCAATCATATGAGATGTCTGAGAAGATACTTATGACTACCCTCTAAAAAGTTGCAAGAGCATTACAAAGACCAAAAGGCAAAACTGAATATGCAAAAGTTCCCCAAGGGCATGTGAAAGTAGTATTTTCCTGATCCTCAGGAGCAATCTTAATTTGATTGTACCCACTGAAACTATCCAAGAATGAGATGTACTTTTTCCTTGCTAAATTATCTAGAACTTGATCAATGAATGGAAGAGGAAAGTAATATTTCTTTGTTGCCAAATTGAGCTCTCTATAATCAACACATACCCTCCATTTTCCTCCTTTCTTAGGAACAATGACCAATGGAGAAACCCACTGATTATCAGAGATTGGGTAGATAAAGCTAGCTGTTAACATTTCCTGTAATTCTTCTTTAACAATTTCTCTCAAGGCTGGATTAATTCTTCTTTGGGGTTGCCTGATAGGTTTGAACTCACTGTTAATGTATATGCGATGTGTACAGAGTTTTTGGTCTAAACCTTTCATATGTCCATAGTCCCATGCAAAAGCTAACTTATGACTGGTAAGCATTTTGATCATAGATTCTTGTTGCTTACTGGTGAGGTTTTTATTAATGCTCAAGGTTTTTCCTCCAGCTACCTCAACTTGGGAGGTTAAGTCTATCATAGATACTTCAGACAGAAATGGCATGTCTACCTCATAGGGTAGTAAGGTGTGTAAGCAATCAGTTACTGCAGGATAATGAGTTGATGTAGACAGACAAAAAATAGTCTACAAGGAACATGGATTTTTTCACAATAAAAATAATAAGTACCATAGTTATTCAACAGGATATTGGACAATATATTTTCTTCTTCTTGCTATGCAATGAAAGGCTCTCTAGTAATCATCATTAAATTGGCCACGGAGTTCACTTCCTCCTCTTCTCCCAAATCTGGCCAAACAACAATTCTAGGCTCAAGCTGGGGCAGTGCGGGAGAATAGAGGGTAAGATTCTTTGTGCTATATCCATCAGATATTGTCATGTCACCCAATCTACAACCAATGCAAGCATCAATAGTAGCCAACCAAGGCCTTTCTAGTATGACAGGGTATCCCCCCAATGATGCCTTTGGAGATAAGACCATAAAATTAGCAGGGTACTCCCAGGAATCCAAGGTGACTACCAGGTCTTCAACTATCCCATCAGGTTTGACAGTTGAGCTATCAGCAAGTTGTAATATTGTAGGTGTAGTCCTTAGGTCTGAAATATTAAGTTTTACAACTAGGTCCTTTGTCATGACATTGATAGCTACACCAAGATCTACTAAAGCATTCTTAATTTGCAACCCATTAACATTTATCTCCACAACAGAACATCTTAGATCTAAATATTTTGGGATGCTAAGCTTCCCTAGCATTAAGTCAGAGAGTTGGCCTATTACATGGACAATTTGAGGGTCTTTCTTTTTCATCCCCAGTTTCTTGAAACATGCCTCGTTGATGGCCTTGCCATATATAGGTACTTCTTTGATTGCTTAGAACAAGGGAATTTTCACACATATATGCTTTAGCTGGTCAAGGATGTCAAAGGTAGGTTCCTCTTATTTTTTCACATTATCACCTTCCAATCTTTGTGGGAAAGGAGGGGGCACTTTATCAGATGGCTTAGGTAATGATGGGATCTGAACTGGCTGATTTGGTTGGGCTTGGTCATTGATATCTTCTTCTTGGTCAATCTCCTCAGATGGTAATTATGAGATTATGGGAGGAGATGGTGTGGGCAGCACAGTTCCTGAACGTAAATTAATATTATTCAGGTTAAGAGCATAGGAAGGCTGATGATTAGGATCAACAAAATAGACTTGTTGCTGCTGCGGTTGCTAGTTATTTGGATTAGGTGTTGCCTAAGCAGGTAGTTGGGTTGATTTTGGATTCTGACCTTGATTAGCTACAAGAGGTGGCATAATGGATTGCTGCTGGGGTTGCTACAGGAAACCAGCGGGTGGATTTGACCATTGCTGGCATCCTCTCCCATTGGTTAGGCTGCTACCAGTTCCTTTGTGGAGGCTACCACTGATTTTGCTGTGGTGGTTGCCAATTCCCTTGTGGGGATTGCCAACGGTTTTGCTGGGCATTTGGCCAAGGGTTATTCCATTGAGGTTGGGAGTATGGCCCATAGTTTGGAGGGTACTGATTTTTCCATTGACTATTATATGAACCAAAATTTTGCAAAGGGTCCTGAGGTATACCTTGTCTTGGGGCCCATGGCCTCCTTTGTGCAACAAAGAAGACTTGGTCATCATCACCTTCTATCATCTTAAAATCAGTAGGCAACTATTTAGCCTCCATGTTGGCCACCATCTTGCATCTGCAGTCACGTTTCTTCTCTCTACAATGTG
>VDFB02103958.1:0-44373 GCA_007258455.2 Sequoia sempervirens | reverse complement strand
TTCATACAATTGCTCATACCTCTCTTATAATCCACCCAAATTGCCTAAAAACAGATTCAAATGATTTCTATGACCAAGGCGCTCACTCTAGATGCTTAACCCAACCCCAAAATGCAACTATAATATGAAGACACAAATCCCAAGGCTAGGACAAGTACGGCCTAGCTGCAAGAATTCGATTTGCCTTTAAAAAATGAATACACCACATAAAAATCTGATATTAGAGACAAATGATCGCCTCCCCTAAACAGTAAGATGAATGCAATACCCAGAACTTATTTTTTTGTCTTCTACAAGATATGATTAAAACTTCTAATCTGCTGTCTACAATAATGCAATAAGCTGAAACCTATGATTTACTCAATCAGATCTAAGTATGCTATAAGCTGAAAGACAATGCATGAACTAAATTGCAAACTCACAATACAATGTTTCACCGCTAGATGTTGTTTTGCAAACATGAAACGATGCCCAAACTAGGAGGTCTTCATCCCTCGAAGCAATCCAGATTCAATCCGGCAGCATAACGGTGTATTTTCCAAGATAACCCCAATGATCCACCAAGACTCCTCTTTATAACTCTCAATTGATTTGCACAACCCTAAAATCAGCTTTTAGGTCAAACTTATCCTCCTCAAGTTTTGGCGTACTTTCTCCTTCAAGACTTTAATAAATGATATTTTAATTAAAACACCATTCTTTGATAAATGCGCCCATCATACCCTGTTTGGACTTTGCAATAATTATAATATTCTTTTAATGAGGGCGCTACCCTCAATGACCACTTTTAAACACAACGTTAAGTCATTAACTCTAGTGCCAAGGTCAACATTGAAATATAATAATTAAAACGTGACTTTAATTGGAATGACTTAGCTTATTTCTCCGAGAATGCCCTGAAGCCAAAACTGATGAAGTCAACTGATCAAATCTGAAACCGGAAGTCACCCAACCTGAGCTCATCTGGAAGCTGCCAAAAATAGAATTTACTAAAAATAGTAAATTCCAAAAGGTACTCTGAATGCTGAGACGAACAGACCATTGCGAAGCCCTCTGAAAACCCAGAAGGAATCCGCCATTAAAATTTTCATCTCCGAGCAATGACCTCCTCAAAATTAGGAAACCCTAATTTTAACTTCCGACTAGCCTCCGGGTTCCCAACGAAAGGCTAACGGTCACTGAAACTGTCAAGCTTGGAAAGGGGACATTACAGTCCGCCCTCCCCAAGATTGCTTGTCCTCAAGCAATTGCAAACTAGGGTGTTGCAATATCTCATCACTTTCCCACGTTGCATCCTCCATAGGCAGGTTCTTCCACTTCACCAAACATTCTCTGATAGTTCTATTCCTCAAGGAACGTTCTCTGACATCAAGTATCTCCTCGGGAACTAGAACCAAATGTCCTCCTTCATCCAACGGTGGCAACTGTGAAGAAGCAACTACATTGTGTCCAAGTGCCTTCTTGAGGCGAGACACGTGGAAGACGTTATGCACTCTGCTATCTGAAGGTAGCTCTAATTCATAAGCTACAGCCCCAACCTTTCTGATGACCCTAAATGGTCCATAGAAGCGAGGTTTTAGCTTCTCCGCTCCACTCTTCTTGAGAGTAGACTGTCTATAAGGTTGTAAACGGAGATAGACCATATCCCCAACCTCAAAAGAACGCTCTACACGCCTCTGATCAGCATACACCTTCTGCTGATTTTGTGCAATCTGCAAATTATCCTTCAAGGATCTCATTATGTCTTGACTACGCTGCAACAAATCCTTGGCTAATGGTGCTTTGCTGTCACCAAACACCAAATCTGCAAAACTGGGTGCATCATACCCATATAGTGCCAAGAAGGGAGACATTTTGATTGACATATGGAAAGTAGAGTTGTAGCAGTACTCGCCTACATGCAGCCATTTAACCCAAGCTTTCTGTTGTTCTGACACATAGTTTCTCAAGTAGCCTTCCAGCCACTTGTTCACCACTTCTGTTTGCCCATCAGTTTGGGGGTGATAACTCGTGCTTGGAGTGAGCACAGTACCACTCATTCTGAAAACTTCCTGCCAAAAGGTACTTAGGAACTTGTTGTCCCTATCACTTACAATATTCTTTGGCAACCCATGCAGCCTAAACACTTCTCGAAAAAACAAATCTGCAACTTGGGCTGCAGAAAAAGTACTGGTAATGGCAAAGAAATGAGCAAACTTGGTTAATCTGTCAACTACCACGTAGATACAATCCTTCCCTTGGGCCTTGGGCAACCCAGTGATGAAATCCATTGAAATGCTTTCCCATTTTTGACTGGGAATTGGAAGTGGTTGCAGCAAACCAGCCGGCAAAGTATGCTCATTTTTATTTGCTTGACAAACAGGACATTCCTGAATGTAGCGTTGAACCTCCCTCTTCAAACCTTTCCAAGAAAACCTTTCTCGGATCTGCCTATAGGTCTTGAAAAAACCTTGGTGACCAGCAACTGGAATGTCATGAAAATTCAGAAGAATCTTCTTCTTGAGCTTAGAATCAGCCACCAGAAAGATTCTTCCCTTATACTGAATCAATCCCTCAACCACCTGGTACTTTTCATCATGGAAAGTACCTTCCAGAATGCTGGTTGCAAACTGATTTTTGGCATAATCAGCAAGCAACATGTCTCTCCAATCTGCAGTAAGCCCACACAATGAGCTAAGATGAGGCCTTCTGGAGAGAGCATCGGCCACGACATTATTTTTTCCTTTGACATATTCAATGTCAAAGTCGTAAGCTTGAAGCTTACTCACCCATTTTTGTTGCCTCTCATTTAAATCCTTCTGGTGCATAAAATGCTTGAGGCTATTGTGGTCTGTTTTAACCACGAACTTATTCCCCACCAAGTACTGCCTGAACTTGGCTAATGCATGCATAATGGCAAGCATTTCTTTGTCATAAATCGAATAGGATCTTTCCACACCCCTCAATTTTCTGCTCTCAAACACGATAGGGTGTTTGTCTTGCATCAGGACAGCCCCCACTCCTTCACCTGATGCATCACATTGCAGCTCGAATGGCTTGGAGAAATCCGGAATAGCCAAGACTGGGCACGAGCTCATGATCTTCTTGAATTTATCAAAAACAATTTGAGCCTTTTCTGACCAAGCAAAGGCTCCCTTTTTGGTGAGATCAGTAAGGGGAGCAGCATTCTGTGAATACCCCTTTACGAATCTCCGATAAAAACCACACAGACCCAGAAAACCCTTCAACTGAGTCAAGCTCTCAGGAGGTGGCCAATCAACTACTGCTTTGATTTTTTCCGGATCCACCTTTACTCCCTCAGCACTGATTATGTGGCCAAGGTACAGTAACTCCACCATTCCAAATTCACATTTGGAAGCTTTAGCAAACAAACTCTCAGATTCCATGATACTGAGCACTGCCTCCAAGTGCTTGAGGTGATCCTCCCACGTCTTGCTGTAGATTAGAATGTCATCAAAAAATATTAGCACAAACCTTCGTAACTGATTCTGGAAGACCCGGTTCATGCAAGACTGAAAGGTTGCCGGAGCGTTAGTCAACCCAAATGGCATGACTAAGAATTCAAAATGGCCATAGTGACATCTGAAAGCTGTTTTTTCCACATCTGACCCCCTCATTCGTATCTGATGGTAACCCGACCTCAAATCAATCTTCGAAAAGAACTTAGCCCCATGTAGCTCATCAATGAGCTCATCTATTCTGGGAATGGGGTATCTATTCTTGATGGTGCTTTGGTTCAAAGCACGATAGTCCACGCACATGCGGATGGTACCATCCTTCTTTTTCACAAGAACCACTGCAGATGCAAAGGGGCTCTTGCTTGGGCGTATGAAACCCATCTCCAAAAGTTCTCGGATGTTCTTCTCGATCTCATCCTTTTGCCTCTTCGGATACCGATATGGAGTTGTGATCACCGGCTTAGCTCCTTCCTTGAGCTCTATGATGTGTTCTGAACCTCGATCAGGAGGAGGTCCAGGTGGTAAATCAGCGAACACTTTACTCTTTTTGGTGAGTAAAGATTGGATATCAGGAGGATGCTCTACTTTAGTTTCAACTGGACTCGCTGGAAGAATCATGCACTCAGCAGCCCACTCCACTTGATCATGACGTATCAACTTCGCCATCCTCTTGAATGATACAATCCGAGGGCCACCATTTGACATTCCTCTCAACACCACCTTCTTCCCTTCGGATTGAAACTTCAACTCCATAGTTTGCAGATTTAGGGAGATCTCTCCAAGAGATCGCAGCCATTGGATGCCAAGGACAGCATCTGTATCTCCAATATTGACCACATAGAAGTCATCCTTGACTTCGTAATTGCCCAATTGCATTGACATGTTCGGGATCCTCTTGGTGCATGAGATGTGAAACCCATCCGCAACCATAACTCTGAACCCTTCAAAGTCTTCTGTTTGCAATCCTTTCTTTGCCACCACAACTTCGTCTATGAAGTTATGTGTTGCACCAGTGTCAATTAAAGCAACAATACGTTGCCCTTTGATCATCCCACGAACTTTAAAGGACTCATTCTTTTGGAAGCTCGAAAGTTGAGCTAATGTACCACCACTTTCTTTTTCACCTTCAGACTCTTCTGGAGTATTTTCTTCATCGCTGTCCTCAAAATCAGCTTGTTGATCAGAAAAATCAGAATTGCTTTCATCAGCTATATAGAACTCAATTTGATGAATTTTAGCACCCTTTGGGCACACATGATCTTGGGACCATTTTTCCCAACAACGGAAACATAACCCCTTCCTTCGGAGTTCATTGATAGTCTCTGGATCCAATCTTGAGCCATGAGGTTTCTATGGTTTAAACTCCTTATGGTGAGGCTTCTGATGAAACTTTTTCCCTCTATCTCCTTTGTGAAAAGCTGGTTTGGAATGGAACTTAGCTTTGGGAGCAGCCCACTCCATGTTTCTAGCTTTTTTCATTGCTTCGTGTAGGGACGGTGGATCAAAAGCTTTGATCCAACCCTTGATTGGCTCCATCAATCCTTCGGTGAATAGGATTACTAATCTTCTCTCTGTGATTCCAGTGACCATAACTGAAAGTCTTTGAAACTCAGCTATGTAGGCATCCACAGTGCCATATTGTCTCAACTGTGCCAACTCCCTAAAATGCACTTCTGGGTCCTCCTTCTCGAACCTCTCAATGAGTCTATTGGTGAACTCATCGTAGCTAGTGATAGACCCATGACCTAAGGTGACTAGGCCATGGTACCACCACTCATGCGCCACCCCATCTAGGTGTAGTGTAGCGAATCTAATCGCTTCTTCTTCAGCCATTGGCCTAAGTGCCAAATAGTTGTCTAGTTTTTGTAACCAAGCTCGAGCAGAATTATTATCGCCTCCATCAAAATGGGCAAGCGTAACCTTGTTGAGAGCTTGATTCCAATCTCCTTGTGCTGGGGTTCTTCTTTGATCATAGTTTCTCCCTTGGCCTCTATCCTTCCTTCTATACTCCATGTAATCATTGAAGGACATGTCAAGTTTTACTTCATCAGGAAGGGTGTCATACTCTGTTCTGCCTATCCTCACCCTCTCCAAGGATGAAACATTTTCTTCAGGATCAGGCTGTGGGATTGCTGGTGTCAAAAACGTGGGTTTGAATGGTCTAGCAGAAATGTAAGTGTTGCTCACTGCAGGTTGGGCAACATGACCATTCTGCGGGTTGGAAGCACTGTGCTCCCCGGTATGCCCTGTGTTGTGTTGTGGAATATTGGGACCCAATCTCCCCAACAGGAGAGAAAACATATCCATCATGGCATCCATCTTCTTATCCAGTCCTTGACCCAAATTGGCTGAATTGTCTATAATACCCTTCCTATTGTCACCTCGCCGTGAACTTCACATCCTAAATTTTGCTTCTTAGAAGGCTCCCAATTAGGCCTCTCAAAACCCTTGAAGTCGTGTGCACCTTCGGGGCTTGATGCAATTGTGTCTCGAATCAGACTCTCTTTGTATACCTTTTGCCAAATACCTCTGTTTCCGCCACTATAGAAGGTCGATTTCACGATGGGCGTGATACTGGCTCGAACAATCGAAATATACCGAAGCCAAATTTTTTTTTATTTTCACAAATTATCAGATTACAACATTACAAACAGTGCACCCGTTAAGGTTAGATGGATAAACCTAAACGTGCACGAAAGCAACTCTAACCAGAATGGCGCCAATGATGGCGAGCATTGGTCAGAGGATCTGAATGAAAATGCTTATGCTGTAACTCTAACCAGAATGGCACCGTTGAAGGTGAGCATTGGTCAGAGGGTCTTCTATTCTAATTTGCAGAAAGAACTCAACGTCAAGTATGTGCTACCCAATCCAATGCGGAGTGAGGGGCGACCATATGACGGAGTGAAAGCAAAACAAATGCTGAAAGATAAATGCTGTGAAATGAAATTACTCGACACCCAGAATGTGCTTGCTACCCGATGTAGGCAGTAGCTACCATAGGGCGGAGTTCTAGTTATTACAATAGCTTGACTGAGATTTAGAATTACAACCAGATTTAAACAAGCAATAATGACTGCCAGTACTACTGGTCAGTTTACAATTCTGACTCCACACGCCTGCCAAGATGTTAGAGCTAAGAAGTATGAATCTTTACAATACAAATGGATATCTCATGGCTGAATTCAAAGCCACATCAAACATTACAAAGACTTGGATCTGATATTTCTGTTTTTCCTATTTATCTCAAATCTGTCTTTTTACCATCAAAACCAGCATATTAAGAATTCATACAATTGCTCATACCTCTCTTATAATCCACCCAAATTGCCTAAAAACAGATTCAAATGATTTCTATGACCAAGGCGCTCACTCTAGATGCTTAACCCAACCCCAAATTGCAACTATAATATGAAGACACAAATCCCAAGGCTAGGACAAGTACGGCCTAGCTGCAAGAATTCGATTTGCCTTTAAAAAATGAATACACCACATAAAAATCTGATATTAGAGACAAATGATCGCCTCCCCTAAACAGTAAGATGAATGCAATACCCAGAACTTATTTTTTTGTCTTTTACAAGATATGATTAAAACTTCTAATCTGCTGTCTACAATAATGCAATAAGCTGAAACCTATGATTTACTCAATCAGATCTAAGTATGCTATAAGCTGAAAGACAATGCATGAACTAAATTGCAAACTCACAATACAATGTTTCACCGCTAGATGTTGTTTTGCAAACATGAAACGATGCCCAAACTAGGAGGTCTTCATCCCTCGAAGCAATCCAGATTCAATCCGGTAGCATAACGGTGTATTTTCCAAGATAACCCCAATGATCCACCAAGACTCCTCTTTATAACTCTCAATTGACTTTGCACAACCCTAAAATCAGCTTTTAGGTCAAACTTATCCTCCTCAAGTTTTGGCGTACTTTCTCCTTCAAGACTTTAATAAATGATATTTTAATTAAAACACCATTCTTTGATAAATGCGCCCATCATACCCTGTTTGGACTTTGCAATAATTATAATATTCTTTTAATGAGGGCGCTACCCTCAATGACCACTTTTAAACACAACGTTAAGTCATTAACTCTAGTGCCAAGGTCAACGTTGAAATATAATAATTAAAACGTGACTTTAATTGGAATGACTTAGCTTATTTCTCCGAGAATGCCCTGAAGCCAAAACTGATGAAGTCAACTGATCAAATCTGAAACCGGAAGTCACCCAACCTGAGCTCATCTGGAAGCTGCCAAAAATAGAATTTACTAAAAATAGTAAATTCCAAAAAGTACTCTGAATGCTGAGACGAACAGACCACTGCGAAGCCCTCTGAAAACCCAGAAGGAATCCGCCATTAAAATTTTCATCTCCGAGCAATGACCTCCTCAAAATTAGGAAACCCTAATTTTAACTTCCGACTAGCCTCCGGGTTCCCAACGAAAGGCTAACGTCACTGAAACACAAGCTTGAAAAGGGGACATTACATAGCAGCTTGCTCAATTCTTCCAACCCCAATTGAAGATATAAATTACTTATATGTGTTAATGGCAACATTATTTTTGGCCGAATTCCTTGCATCATTCTCCTTGGCCGACCTTCATTGTAATTCATTATTATTAATTGTATTTATTTCTTCTTGGTGGCCAACCTAGTCTATTGAAAGGGTGCGACCTATCTAGCAATGTATTTATATGAGGTCATTTCCACTCATTTGGGCATCGAGCAAGTTCGATCTCCTTCTCCATTAAGTGCGAGCTCTTCAAGAAGAATAGTGTGAATTAATATAGGAGTAGATTGTGAGTTTATTCAAGTGCAGATTGAAGGTCAGACTATTAGTTTGTGTTACAGCCATTGTTGGTGCTGATCTTTGGCCTTGTGTGTGGCCTCATTGTAATGTAACTTGTTGCCATTGCTCATATATATAAGAGATATAATTATTGCTGGGTTTTTCTCCCTCAAGAGGAGGGTTTTCCCAGGGTATCTGCTGTGTTATTGTGTCTGATTTTGAATTAATTTTCTGTGCATTACATCTGATCATAAAACTAACATGGTATCAGAGCGGGTTAGAAGAAGATCTTGATCAGATTTAGTCTTACAGCGATACTCTTTATTCTCCTTCTCATCCTTGATCAACAGCATGACAAAGAAAGGTTGAAAGGATATTGGTGAGGAATCCTCAAAGCTTATGAGAAATCCTAAAAGCTCATTTCCTCACGGTGTTCAAAAAAATGAGCGAAAGACAGTTGGAGCAGTACACTTGAAGGTATTCTTTGTTTGAGAGAGTAGATCGGATGACAAAAGGTTCTCCCTTTTCACTGACACTAAGACACTCCATCTGAAAACTGATTCTAGAGAGGATCGTTCAACATGGATTGACTCTTTAGTGGCTGCCAAAGACCTTTTTCCTTCTAGGTCAATCAGCAGCAATTTTCTTATGCCTGTGGAGGAGATTGTTGTTTCAACTGAGAAGCTCAGATGTCGCTTACAAGCAGAAGGATTGAATGATGAAATAATACGGTACTGCGAAGACATCATGCTATCAGGATTTTCTGAGTTACAAACTCAGCTCAAGTTCCTTGAGCAAAGGTGAAGGGTTTGGCCTGCGAATATTGCATCTGTTAGTCCTTATTAATGTTGTGTATGCAAATTTGTCCTGGATCTGCATATCATTGTCACCGTGTATATCCAGATTTTGATTCTTCTAATTATTGTCAAGTGGTTGGACTATGATTAAGTCTGGCAATATTCGTATGTGTTGAGTTCCTAATCTAGTGATTTTAGGGGGTAGGAGATCTATTGGATTAATACTTCCTAGATAAAGAAGACCTGAATCTATTGGCAGTGCAACATTACTTCTTTCGGAAAACAACAAGCTACTATTACTTCCACGTAGCTATCTTTGGAGGCTTCGATCTTAGCCTGCAATCCTCTATGAAGTTGTGCAACAAGATTGTTTTCTCAGGAAGAATGTTATTTGTGATTATATGAAACAAGCGATAATATTATCAAAGATTATGATTGAATTTCTTGTTGCTAAAGTCTTAGAGAATTGAAACGAGCTGGGCAGGATTTAATTGTTTGTCACTTATGTTGTGCAAAAGCTCTAAGAGAAAAGCTTCAAACATTTTTTTGATGGGCCTATGTTCAAGTCGTGAAGGTTGTGGATTGATCTGAGTGCAAGAGCAGCATACTATGTTCAATAATTGCATCCATTAGAATATTAAACAGATAAGTATTCTTTGTTTTGTTTAAAAACACCTTTCTAGGCTGAATTTCAGTTACTTCATTTAGTTGGATCTTGTAATTAGTAAAGAGAGATAGTGGTTTCTCTTGGATTGTGTTCCTAGCATAAGATCCTTTGAAGATTTCATTTATTGCAAGTTATTTCATGCTGGTTGTGAAGATTTCTGAACTAAAAGGAGAATTGAAATTTCGATGGTGATTAGTTGGTCACATCGATATCATTCTCTAATGCATGAACTGGGATAGAGCCTTGAACTCTTGGAGAGAGTTGGTTCTACATGCTAACTGCATAATGCATTCAAGAAATCTGTAGTTGTTCAGATTGTCTTTTGTTGTGCTGAGCTTAGCACTCTCGAGAGGAGCAAAAGATGGAAGAAAGAGTTATATCAAAATTCAATAAAGATAAGTTTCCTTATCCCTTCATTCTGATTTTTTGATATATTTCTCTTTTATGTTGATTTATTTATTCATGTTTTAATATTGTTCATGAATTCTTATGTATTCAGGCTATAACTTGAAATAGTAAACCTTGTATGATTCCAGCCTTGATATTCCTTTGGATAATTATAAACTATTAGTAATCTCTCTCTAAAATGTTTGCAGTTCACTGTTCTAGGAGCAAGAAGGTGATGAGAGATTGCTTAGTGATGAAAAGCTTGAGGCATCTTGTGAGGAAGTCATGCCAACCAAAGAAATGATCAAGCGTGAAGTCACCACTTGCAGCCATGGGACTAAGTTGGTGGCCAGAGGGAGTTCACTTCTAGAAGTCTTCTTTGCAATCTCTGAAGCGAGGATCAAGAGGGAGTTTTGTAACTCACTAAGAAGAAGTGAAGATTGTTGTATTGCAAGGCTAGGTGCTAAACCCTTAGAGGATCCCTTTAGCTACTGAGATCATAATTGCTCAAGACTGTCTTCTGTATTTGTCATTGGTAGCCCCGCACACCTATTCAAAATAGTGTGATCTGGGATGAGGTCGAGGAGGACTATCCTGAACTCTCTACAGTACCAAAGGTGTGCGCTAGAAAACATTTATCTAAGTCAAGTGTTGCAAGCAATCTTGGACGAAGAGGTCAGAAGGTTGATGCAAGTGCTTGAAGATTCAGAGGGAGCCTACTGAACCTGAAGAAGATGGTAATCTAGTTGATCTTGGTTCTTTATGTTGATTTAATTCTTACTGAAGAAGATCATCTCATTATCAATGCAAGGAGGAGTTAGCTTTTGAATTTGAAATGAAGGATCTTGGTTACATTACTTCCTTGGTTTAGAAAGAATAACAGAGGCTTATTGAGTTCATTCTGAGTCAAGGGAAATACACTATTGACATTCTGAAGAGTTTTGGTATGATGGATTGCAAATCCATGTCTACACCTATGGAGACCAACTTGCAGAAGCTGAAAGAGGCTGCAGCTAGTTCAGACTTGGTGGATCCTACAATGTACAGACAGTTGATTGCGTCCTTGATGTATCTAGTTAACACTAGACCAAATATTTGTTATGCTATGAGTGCACTTAGTTAGTTCATGTGTGAACCGAGACAGATACATCTTGTTGCGGCAAAACATATCCTAAGATACTTGTGTGGCACAATTGGATATGGGTTGAGATATTCTTCAGATGTGGACTTGGAGCTACATGATTTTACTAATTCTGATTGGGCAGGGAGTGTCACTGATCAGAAAAGCACCTCTGGATGTTGCTTGAGTTTAGGATCTGCTATGATTTCCTAGTGCAGTAGGAAGCAATCATCTGTAGCATTGAGTATAGCAAAAGCAAAGTATATTGCAGCTTGTATGGCTGCTCAGGAAGCAGTGTGGCTTCGTAAGCTCCTTGTAGGATTGTTTGGACAATCAATGGAGCCTACTATCATCCATTGTGATAACCAGAGTTGTGTGAAGCTTTCTGTCAATCTTGTGTTCCATGACAGAACTAAGCATGTAGAGATCAAATACCACTATATCAGAGATATGGTATTGAGGAAAGCAATACAGTTGAAGTATATCAACACTGATGAGCAGACGGCGGACATTCTCACCAAGTCTCTCTCCAAGATAAAGTCTTTGTACTTTCGAGATAAGCTTGGTATGGTGGAGAATACAACCTTAACTGAGAAAGAGTCTCAGTATCAGTGATCCCGATTAATGAGTTCTTCTTTGTGAGAGAAGTTCGAGGTGAAATCCCTTGATTAATGAGTTCTTCTTTGTGAGAGAAGTTCGAGGTGAAATCCCTTGATTAATAAGTTCTTCTCTATAAGAGAAGTTCGAGGTGAAATCCCTTGATTCCATCCTCTGGGAGAGCCATGGTGGATGTCATGTGTGTGACTCCATGGCAGCATCACGTGAGAGAGTCTGTGATGATTTTTCTTTGTACTTGTGTTTCACCCTCTGGGAGAGCCATGGTGAAAGTCATGTTGAGGTGACAACATCACGCAAGTGATGAACACTTGTACATACCATACATGGTTGTGGCCATTATGGTTGATATCATGTTGAGGTGATATCTGATATCACGATGAGATGATATCCTTCCTTTCCACATTGGTTGTAGCCATTGTGGTAGACATCACGATGAGGTGATATGTCTTATGCAGCTGGAAGTATTTCTCCCTAGCTGAGAGGGAGTGTTGATGTTAGCAGCTTCGGGCTCAATTCTTCCAACCCCAATTGAAGATATAAATTACTTATATGTGTTAATGGCAACATTATTTTTGGCCGAATTCCTTGCATCATTCTCCTTGGCCGACCTTCATTGTAATTCATTATTATTAATTGTATTTATTTCTTCTTGGTGGCCAACCTAGTCTATTGAAAGGGTGCGACCTATCTAGCAATGTATTTATATGAGGTCATTTCCACTCATTTGGGCATCAAGCAAGTTCGATCTCCTTCTCCATTAAGTGCGAGCTCTTCAAGAAGAATAGTGTGAATTAATATAGGAGCATATTGTGAGTTTATTCAAGTGCAGATTGAAGGTCAGACTATTAGTTTGTGTTACAGCCATTGCTGGTGCTGATCTTTGGCCTTGTGTGTGGCCTTATTGTAATGTAACTTGTTGCCATTGCTCATATATATAAGAGATATAATTGTTGTTGGGTTTTTCTCCCTAAAGAGGAGGGTTTTCCCAAGGTATCTGCTGTGTTATTGTGTCTGATTTTGAATTAATTTTCTGTGCATTACATCTGATCATAAAACTAACAAAAGGACATAACATATGTGAATTCTAACTTGCACCTCCGTTCACACAAACAAAATGGCTACAAGGGACCACAAGGTTGTGGGATATAGAGCCAAAGCATACTAACTTGGATGCTTCCACTTTGTAAGAACTCGTCTAACCCCAACTGCCGGTGTCATTTTGTTTTGTTTGTTTTACAGTTTTTGATGTGTTTTGAGGGTTTCAATGCTTCCGATTTTTTTAATGAATAAATATGCCATACAAGAATTTAAACAATGATAATATGCAAATACAGGAAAGTAATGACAGCTGCAAATTATCTGATATTTATTCAATGAACAATCCAGTGTATAACATAATACATGCATACCCGGTAGTCAAGAGAATACATGAGCTGCTGGAAATTTCTGCTAAAAAGCAACTGGCTGCTCCTTATTTGAATTCAATTCTCTTGAATGGCACAAGATTTGGGTCTGCAACTGTATGAGAATAATCTTCTATGCTGGCCGCTCCCTCCAAGAATTTTTATTGAATTTTCCAATGCCTTTTCCGAGGAGTTCAACCTTCTTGACAAGCCGCCCCTTTGCTGAGATTAAAGCAGCTCTAAACTCAATAATTTCTGCTCTTAAATGTGTGCTAATCTTCACCAAATTCGCTGCACCCATAGTTGGAAAACCCGCAGAGAACTCGGCGAGTTTTTAAAAACTCACGAGTTTTTTTCAAAAACGAGTTTTTAAAAGTTTAACTCGCCAAACTTAAAAACTCGTTTTTTTCGATTTTTTTCGAGTTTTTACCAAAAACTCGCCAGTTTTTATGGCGAGTACTCGCCAAAAACTTGCGAGTCCGAGCCAAAAACTCGCGCGCGCAGGGATAAAGCACAAAACGTCTTTTATCTTCTTCATTTCATTTCAAAATCAATTGATACTTTGTGTGAGGAGCTGAAACCCCCCCCCCCAAGCAAGGAGATATCATTTCCAACGATTTTCCATCGAGGAGAGAAGATTCAAACGCCATTTTGTGTGGATTTTGAAGAGAAATTCGATTCAAAGGTAGGGTTTCTGTTTTTGTTTTTTGTTTTTGATTAATCATTTTCTTTCATTGTTCTTGCAAAATACTCATTCCAAATTGAAAAAAAGACATGATAGAGCACAAAGAAACAATTTTTTTGCATTTAGAATCCAAAAAACAAAATTCATCACAATCTTTTGTTGATTTTTGCTGATTTTTTTCATTTTTTTCACTATTTTTTGAAATTTTCAGACCTAGGTTCATTTTTTGTGTAGAATGATAAGATTAGTTAATAATGTTAATTGATAATTCATTTAAGCACATTTGTATCAATTTAAATGGAATTTAGCTTTAGATTTTTTAAGTTTTAATGATTTTAGGTTGTTTTTAAATTTTTTTTATATTAAAAAACTAATATGTTGTGCTTATTTTTTGAATGTGTAGATTGATCATTGATCAGTGAATACACATTACACACTATAATGGCTTCTGGCTCTGGTTCAGGCTCAGCATCAGGTTCCGCCCCCACCCCATCAACTTCCACCCCTCACACAGCATCATCATGGGTTCCAGGCACTCGTCCTGCAGGGGCTAGAGACCCTACATGGAAATATGGTGTCAGAGGGCCAGTGCCTGGAACAGTTGTTTGTGGTGAATGCAAAAAAACATATCATGGAGGCATAAATCGCCTCAAATACCATCTAGCAGGCATTCCTCAGCGTGATGCCAAGGTTTGTGAGAAGCCCAAAGAAGAGATTAGAAGAGAGATGCTTGCCCTACTTTCACTTGCTGAGGAAAAAAAAATGCAAAAGGAGAGGGCTAAAAAAGCCATAGCAGCAGCCATAGCCAGTGGACATGCGCATGCCCATGGGACTCAGGAGCACGAGGCTGAGCACATGGAGATAGAGTCAGATGAGGATGCAGAGCCAGATATTGTTGGCATTGTGGGCTCTCTTCGTGGTCCACGGATTCGCACTCATGGCACAACCACCACAGCCACAGCCACAGCATCCTCTAGGCCCCCCTTGTCCTCTAGTTCGACTAGAGTGCCAATGCCACCACCACCTTCATCTTCACGCAACCCACAGAGTTTTTTTGTGCCAAGAAACACACCAGGAGCACAGGTATCATTGGAGGCTACAGGGTGGAACAAGGAGGTGCATGAACATGCTACCATGGCATGTGCTGATTTTTGGTATTTCAATAACATACCATTCAATGTAGCGAATAGTCCCTATTGGCACAATATGGTCACTTCATTGACAGTTGCGGGAAAAGGCTTCAAGCCACCTTCTCGCAAAGATTTGAGTGGGAAGTAAGTGACAAATCAACTTAAATTTTATGTTCTTTCATTTAAAATTTAAATTAATTTATTATTTATGTTGAATTCAAGCTATTTTTTGTTTATAACTTACAATTTTGTACTTATTTAATTATTTTACTTTGTACTTGTAGGTTGCTCACAAATGCAACCGAAAGGGCAATGCATGTGGTGGAAGAGCAAAAAAATAAATGGAAAAAATTTGGCTGCTCAATTCTTTCTGATGGGTGGACGGATGGGAGAAACCGCACCATCCTTAATTTTTTGGTTGCTTCCAAAGGTGAAGTTGTGTTTTGGAAGTCGGTGGATGCTTCCAACAAGATAAAAACTGCAGATACATTGTGTACGTTGTTGGAAGAAGTTGTGATGGAGGTGGGGATTGCTAATGTGGTGCAAGTCATCACAGATAATGCAGCAGCGTATGTGGCAGCTGGAAGGATGCTTGAGAGTAGACATCCATCACTCTTTTGGTCACCTTGTGCGGCTCATTGCCTTGACCTTCTTTTGGAGGACATAGGCAAACTTGTTTGGGTGGCACCGATTGTAGATGATGCAAGGAGCATCACAAAATATATCTACAATCACCCTTGGGTTCTTAGTTTGATGAGAGAGCATACGCAAGGGAAGGAGTTGGTGAGATCGGGTGCCACAAGGTTTGCAACAATTTTCCTAACGTTGCAAAGCATTTTGGATTCTTTGGGCTCTCTAAGACAAATGTTCGTGAGTCAAGCATGGAATGACTCTTCATATTCAAAGAAGGCCGAAGGAGATAGAATTTCTGCAATAGTCTTCGACCCCTTGTTTGCACAAAAAGCTACAGAGATCGTGAAGGTAACTTCCAAACTTTGATTTTAATTTTAATCTCAAGTTCAATATAAATATATGTTTTTTAATTTAACTTTAAGCCTTTCATTATAAATTTCTAACTTTGATCTTTTTGTATTTTTAATCTAGGTGTCGGAGCCCTTGGTTAGAGTCCTCCGCTTGGTAGATGGGGATGAAAACCCAATGGGATACATTTATGAGGCCATGGATAGGGCCAAGGAGGCCATCAAAAGTTATTACAAGGGGGACAGCCTCAAATTTGATCCCATATGGGAGATTGTTGATAGGAGGTGGAACAATCAACTCCACCAACCCATCCATGCAGCAGGGTACTTCCTCAACCCTTCTTTTCTCTTCTCAGAGAGCTTCTCTGATCCTAATGGAGAGGTTATGGAGGGGCTCACAACATGCATTCAGAGGATGGAACCTGAGGTTGCAGTGAGAGACCTCATCGTCAAGGAGATGGATATATACAGGGAGGCAACTGGTAATCTCTTTTCTTCAGAGCTGGCTGTTAGAGGAAGAACCACTCTGCCACCAGGTATAAAATTCAGAGTCTTTAAATTTTAAGTTTATTTCACATGCATCTTAGAATTTGATAAAATGTGTTTTGACTTTTGACTTTTGAGTCTTTGACTTTGTTTTCTAACTCTTCAATTTTCTTTTTGTTTTTTGCAGATGTTTGGTGGAAAAATTGGGGTGGAAAAACCCCAAATCTACAAAAAATTGCCCTCCGCATTCTATGTCAGCCTTGTAGTGCATCCAATTGTGAGCGCAATTGGAGCTTGTTCGAGTCCATTCACACGAAAAAGAGGAACAAGTTAACACAAAAGCGCCTCAATGACTTGGTCTTTGTGCAATACAACCTTCGGTTGCGCATAAAGAGAGTTGAAGAAAAATCACAGGATCCTATTGACTTAGATGAGATAGATCCTTATAGTGATTGGACAGGGCGAGAGGAGCAGCCTCCATTGTTTAGTGCAGATGAAATCCTTGACTTTGAGAGAGAGGCAATGGAGGATGTGGGTGCATCAGGAGTTGGAGATGTAGGGTTGGATGAGATCCAGCCAGAGCCAGAGCCAGAGCCAGAGCCAGCAGCAGTAGCACCGCAGCCACCACCACTAGCACCACGCACACGTGGCAGGGCTAGAGGACCCACCCCTTCTTCCCTAGCTGTTGCTAGACTAGGGAAGAGGAAAGCCTAGCATGTTGTATTTAGTTGTTGTTTAGAACTTTAGTATTTGCTTCTAGTTCTAGTTTTACTGTTTTCATGTATCAGACTTTCAGGCTTTTAGCCATCGGGATTCCGCATGAGAATGCGATTTTGTAATTAATTTACATTAAAGTCAATCAAAATTAATAGAAAACACTTTTGTACTCATTTATGGATTCATTGGATTCATCTTGTCATTGAATTTTGCAAAAAAAATGTGTTTTTAATGAAAATTAAGCAATTTTTTCATTTCCCGAGTTTTTTTGCCGAGTTTTTTCCGAGTTTTTGGCGAGTTTTTAAAAACTCTCCAATTTTTCCCTTGGCGAGTTTTTCCTTGGGGCGAGTTTTCCAACTATGGCTGCACCAATAAGATCACCAATCTGCTATGAATTTATATAAAACCCTCATGAATAACTCAGAACAATTCCTTCAATCTGCACAACTGAAACCCCTGAATGAGGTCTCCTCTGAATGCCAAATTCAATGGGTATCTCACCACCTCAAATGGCTGCAACACTGAAGAGTGAACGTTCTCCAATGGCTGACTGATTTAGAAACCTTTAGCTTCCTCTCTCTGACAAAAATTCATCAAATAAAAATGCTCAACTCCATAATGGCTCGATTTTTTAAGGCAAGATATATATATCTCACAAAGGAGGTCGATTTTCACAAAAGGCTCCTAATTGTTCATTAAATGCTCTTTAATGAAATGTTATAACATTGCATTTAATATTTAATAAATGCACCTTGGTATGAGCGCCCATTTTAATTAATTAATTGGCCCCTTTCCTCATGACGCCTAGCCCCTCAATTATTAAGTTAAATTATGTAATGTCCCCTTCCAGTTGACATCTCTCAGTACTTGAGATTAGCCTATTATGTGGCCCTCGTAGGCTAATATGGAGGATAGAGGGTCTTGTTGAGGCATGGCTTGGCTTCAGTTGTCAAAATTATTCAGTTTGGCTATCGTTCGGGGTCTTTTGGACATCATTTGCTTGACTTACTATTTTTAGTAAGTAGAGTCACTCAGTGGAGCACCCCTGCTATTTTTAGCAGTATGGTCTGGTCATATGTAGATTCAGTCACTTATCATCCGGCTTCAGACGGCTTGTCATTTGGACTTATATTGAGGGAGATATTAATATTCATTTGCCAAAATAAATATTAATTTAATTGAAGCTTATGTTATAAAGTTATAACGTAAATTTATGTTATAACTTAAGTGACTTAATGAAGGGGTCGACCTTCATGAAGAAGGGGCCATTTCTCAATTAATTATTATAATTAATTGGGCACCCAGACTATTGGGAAATTAAAAGTGAAATTCAAAGTTTATTTAAAATGATGCTTTTTGAAGAAAATCGACCTACTTTAGGAGATATAAGTTTTCTTTGAAGAAAATTCATTATTATGCATATGAGAATTGATTTTAGCCAATTTCTTCTACAGAGAACGAAGCCAAGGGTTTTAGTTTTCTACTGCATTGGAGAACGAGCCATCTTCAGTGTATTGTAGTTCAAAGGCTGTGAAATATCAACTGATTTATTCCCTGTCAGTTGAATAGCTTCATTCAGAAGTTATTACAGAGCTTATTGTGAAGTTATTATTCAGGGTTTAATTCAATATTCGTTTGGGAAGAGTGATATCCTTGAGCGGCTGGTTTAATTCTACATCTGGCACATTTTCCAAGGTGGTACGGATTTATTCATTACTGGTTTAGGGTCGTACTTCACAGCTGGAAGGCCATACTTCTTCCACAAGCCTCGACGCCTTGCTTTTCTATCTTCTTCCTTCACCAAATGGGACGCCTTGGTCTCTGGGTTAGCTTGCAACAAATTCGAGGCTGGAGAAGGTTCTTCTAAGGTTGGTCGTACCAAATCACCATTATTGGCAGCTGCAATAACCAGGTTTTCAGAATAAATGTCATTGCTTTTTCCTATGCATGTCGATTAATCACAGCTGTAATCAGTTTGGAAGAACAATAAATTATTTGGCTTCAGTCTATCAATTAAATTCCTTCATATTTAGGTCCGTAGTATTTTATTTGAATTTTTCAAGCATTTTCTTTCAAAATCGCACTATTCTCTTTATTAGAAAAAACCAATACAAAAATCAAAAAACAAAGAAAACACACAAAACTTGCATTCAAAGTCAGCAATCAGGTTGAGAGACACCTGGTCTCTTACAAATTATAACTTAATAATATTTCCTTTTAATTAATTAATTAATACTTAAGCCATTAAATCATTAATATCTCCTTAAATACTTAATATTTCATCATGACATCTGAAACTGGGATCAAGCCTGTGAATCTCCATATAACGACACGCCTTACTAAAAATAGTAAAGGTCCCCCTCTATGTAACTTTGACTTACTATAAATAGTAAGTAATGCATACAGAGTCCTAGAATCCTCAAACGAAAGCCAAAACTGCTAGTCTCTGAACACTGGAGATGATGCAAACCTCAAGAGACCCTCTAACCATCCTCATTAGCCTACGAGGGTCAAAAAGATAGGCTAATCTACTGCCAACTAATGTCTCAATTTGGAGGGGACATTACACACTTCCCAACATGTTGCATTTGAGGAGCCAAACGATAAGCACATTTTTAGTGTGAGTGGCAACACATTTTTAGTGTGAGTGGCAATGGCATTGCCTGTGGCTCTTCAAATGTTCCTACTAATGTCAACGACGATGATGTTTTTGAAGGCCAATATGATGCTAAAACTTGATTGTTGAACTTGTTATTATTTTTTAATATTGAACTTGGAGTTTGAACAATGAAAATTTTATAATGTTTATCATTTATTTTTTAAATGACATTCAATTCTATCATGGTTTTGTTTATTATATGATGTTATGTGGTATTATATGTTTTTTGTACAAACAACCCTTAGCCCAAAAAAATTGCCAAATCCATGAATAGAATTGACAAAACCAAACCAAGATCCAAACCAGAATTGGCAACTTAGATGACACCCAATAGACTATCAATAGAATGTTGAACATATTCAATGAAACATTATGTTTGTTCACATCCTCTACAACAAAGACATAATGCATGCACCTACCAATCTTCAAGCCAACGATGATTTACGAGCTTTAGTCCCATTTGTTTAGCAAGCTTATATTTATCACCTACAAGATGGAGAAAAACAAGTGTATTTAAAAACACTAATAGTAATACAAAGCCAAAGGAAAGATAAACTTAGATGCAAAAGAATATTAGGGTCAAATGAGTAGAGAAAGAGATTAAAATACCAAATATAATGAACTAATGGCATAAAACTTGTTTGATAATTAACAAATAGAAGACACTTTATATAAATATTACCTTCAAACTTGTAGCATATAAGATGAGTTACTTCTTTCGCAATCAATGGCTTTGTAAATCGTGCTCCCATCATATCCACCATTCGCTACACAATCAAATATATGAATAATAGCAAATAATTCATTAAATATTGCTTAAACCTTACAATTGCACTTTTCCAAACATGACACACATAAAAGTTAATTTGAACCAATAAGCACCCAAAATTGTCCAAAATATAAACATATGACTACTTAATGAAGGTTAAAGACTTTAAAGACAATACGGTTCCATGTTTAGTACCATCATCAAATATTTGACAAAAAATAGCTTGGAAACAAAGATAAATTGAAAGACAATCATAATATTGAATACATCAAGCTACTTACACCTTTAAATACCCATTTCAAATTAGATAGTTAGGGGTTAAACCAAACATTGATAAACAATCAACACGTCAAAGCAATGATATCATACATTATAGACATTTCAATTTTCCATGTGAAAGGAAGACCGGTTACCAAACAAGTTAGGTTTGAGGAAGGCAATGGCTAGAAGTGAAGGCATCTCTTGGAGTGCATATAAGGATCTACATTTAAGAATGGCAATACCTTAAATAAACAAGGGCAAGAACCTTTGATCAAGATGGCACTAGAAATGAAAGAACCATAATTCATTTGCAAACAATGGTGCTTGCCTTTAATTTCATGGTAGATGGGATACATAAAAGCTCTAACGAAAGTAAATCATGTCATCACACGAAATATTGTGGTACCAACATCCTCCGCCCTCCTATCTACACCAGCTCCAACAAAGTCAAATATTAGAGTGGAACCCACATCCTCCTCTCTCATTTGAAAAATGCCAACCATGTTGGAAGGATAACCATGTTTGTCCTCATCTTGCCCCAAGAGATATGAGAGCATGTTACAAGCATCTCTATCATCCTTGTTGAACATGGAGCAAGCTAGAGGGACATTTCGGATTCTTGAACCCTTGGCACATTCAAACTCCTTTTTAAGCAAGTACAATTTATCCCTAATGTCATTGTTCCAAAAATAATCTAAACTCTCAATGGTTACACTATGAGGATCATATATTGAGCTAAGTTGGTAGACCAAATCTTTATATTGAATGTTTCATCTAGACTACCCCTTTTGACTACCCCAACAAAAGCCCCTGTTCTCAAGGAGTTGGTGGATTTTGTGAGTTTGGACTCAATAATTGCATAAGTATTGACCAAGACTAGTGCAGAACTGACAATATTAAGGTAGCTCTTAGGCCTTTGCTTATCCCCAATCCCTCTATTGGGAAAATACAATAAATTGTACAAGGCAACAAAGTGTTGGAGTAGTTTTGGTGGTTCCATTCCTAGTTGTTTCAATGCAAACTTCTTTGGACTTGGCTTGGTTTGTGTGCCAACCCTTGTCACTTGGCTTGAAATGTATAATTCTTCAACCAGCGGTTCAAGTGATTCTATTTTAGAGAATTTTACTTTTAAGACCTAGAGCTCCAAATCTTCAAATATAAACATGTTTATAATTTGCCTAAGGCAACAATTAAATCCAAATCTTCTCATGGATGTGAGAGACCCCTAATTACCAAGTTCCATAATTGCATTAATGGTAGTAGGTGTACCACACCAATACTTAAAAAGATGATGCAAAAATGACTTGGCCATTTCCAAAGTTACTTTAGAGCTTAACTACCATGTGCCTACAATGACAACCACAATGCATCTTCATATAATACAATGGATGACAAGAAGCCTTTACAATCTTACCACTATTTGGACTAGAGCCCCCACAAATAGTCAAATAAAGCAAACATGAGGGTCAAAATGAACAGGAACATAAAACACGACAATCAACATCCCTTATAAACCTTTGTTTAGACTCAATGTGTATGAGGATGCTAACATAAGTATCACATGGAAATCCCCATGTTGGGGAACCTATACTTTCCCTATGAACCTAGCACACAAGTCCCCATCCAATAAAGACTACCCATATAAGCTCCTTAGCCTTTTACCAAGAGAGTTAGTCATCCACAACTACTTGTGCAAACTCTTCTTTGTGAAACATTTAGTACCCTAAGCTATCTATTGTTGCTGGATGAAAAGATTAGACATTTGGGACTTAATCTTCTTCTAACCCGAAGGTTGTGGAAGGGGATGGAACATTTCTTCCCAATTACCGAAGAATCCCGTAAACAGCTAAATCTTAGCCACTCCTAATAATTAGACAATTGGCAATTTAATAGTTTAGAACACTTAGCTAATAATAGGGAAGCAATTGAAAGGACAACAAACTGAAAGCATTGGATGCACTGAAAGAAAGGGAACCAAAAGGAACACACAACAAAAGATACCACATGGGGATGAAGGGCACATACTTTACAAGATGCATTACAAATTTTTACAAGGATAGATCCAAAAAAGGAAGGGCATGACTATGGTACATATTTGACAAAAAAAGGGAGGAAGAGTGGTGCAGGGGCACCATGTCAATTTGGTGATTAAGGTCTTAAACTTGATTTTAGGTTGAGTTTTGCTGTTTTGAGTCTAAGTTTGATGGAATAAGGTCATAATAGACCATCTAATATGTATTGAGTTATGTTTGGTCGGTTTGAGTTCATATTGTCATATTTTGCAATATTGTCAAAATGTTATGTAAAAGTGCAAAAATGCAATAAGTTGGAATACCAACGGTCAAACTCAAAAGTCAGTTTTGGTTAGTTGTGTTAGTTTGTTGTAGGAGGGACAAGTTCAAATATGGTGGAAAAACTCGAGAGAAAAAGCTCTGTTGCAGATTTTGTGAAAGAAAAGCAATAAAAACCATTGTTTACGTGTGTTTTCTGAAAATCTTGTTGTTGCAAGTGACTGTACGAATCTATACAGAGGTATATTGTTCCAAAAGCTGTAGAATCTGATGGGGGCATGAGTTAACAACATTTTGGTTTTGGACTGATTGAATTCCATAAAGATTGAAGCATTTCATAACCATTTTTCTGTAGGCGGCCTATAATTCAGAATTTGTGGTTTTGAGAGTGCAAAATGGGTCCCTAAGCCATTCCACCCAGTGAAATTGGTTTAAACTTGGTGGAATGGCTCATGTAGGTGTAGGTTTTATGTTGGTGTAGTTCCCAAGAGCAGGGAAGGCGGTTTGGAGGAGATAAGTTGCTGCCCTAGTTGTATTTCATTAGTTTTTGTGTTGAATTTGATGGTTAGAGGTTAGGGTTGGTTGGAAAACTATTGGACAGATATTTGTGAAGGTTGGAATAGCATAGGCAGACATATTAGAAGGTGTTTGAGGTGTTGGAAAGGTGAACCGAGGTGTGGAGTGTTGATTTCCAATAAACCCCTATGAAACGTAGCCTAGAATGGCTTAAACAAGGGTTTGATGTTTTGATGAGTTTATGATTGTTTCCCCTAGAGAAAGTTGTTGATTCTGAGGTTTTGAAACCTGTTGAGAGTGTTGGAATAGATTTTAGAGGTTTGGGTGAAGGATTTGACAGAGTTGCTTTGTAAAAGTGGCCTATTTGGCTTAAGGGGCAGCGTACCAGTCCATTTTTGGAGGGTGTGTTCCAAAACAAGTGTTTGAACAAATCTGAAATGTTGAGATATGCCATAATGGGTATCTGAAAAGCAAATCCTCTTGTGGGTTTGATGAGTATTTTGCAAGATATGCTTAATTTTCACCTTTTGGAAGGCTACAAGGAAATTGTGAAAGTTCATCAAGTTAGGGTTTTGGAGATGGAAAGTTTGTTTGAAATTGCTTAAATTGTGATTGTTTAAAGGTTTGCCTCCCTACTCTGCATCAAAGAGACCTATGTGTGCCGCTTAATATACATCCTATTGACCAGTATGGGTAACATGTTGCCACTAGGTGTTATCAACTGGAAATAATTCTCCTACTTGCAAGCACAGATGGTATATGGTCCACCCTAAAGAGTGCCAAACTTGTTGTGGCAGCCTATCTTGCTTCAATCTTTTGTTAGAATTATTGTCATTGATGTCAAAGGCAAAAGGAAAACTAATTGCTACCATTCATATTGCAATTAAAAGACATTGAATGAAGGCCAAAGGCCACTAATCGCTCCAAAGGCAGAATTTGTCCTCATAAGGCAGCAATAAGATAAAATAAAATTCATAAATAATATGAATATAAGATTACAAATAAATATAATATAACTATTAAATATATATATATAAACTATTTCCAATAAAATAACAATACCAAATAAATAATATTTGAGACGATCTTATATTGAACTTTGTTTGCGATATATTGTATCGTTGATTTCTCAAATGTTTTAAAGTTCTTGTCAACCCTGAAAAAGTTCTTGGCAACCAGGAAGCGCAAGATTCTAAAAAAGTAATTGACATCGGGCTTTTTGCTGGGAAGCTCCACTGCAATTTGTGAGAGGGAATGCATTGCTTTGGGGCCGCACCCCGCAATGACGTTGAGGATTCCAAGCAAAACGACGGACTTTTCTACCAAAGACTCCACAAACGCAAACATGTATTTCCATGCCTCCACTTGTCCGGCTACTTCTCCCTCGCTCTTGAACATGTTTGTGTTCATGCCATCACAAATTTCTCCATTGTGGAAAGGCTTATCAGCTACTGACCCATCCATGTTTCCAACTTTCACGTCCCTACCTCGTCGCATCGTGCCCTACAACGTTGCAGGTGGCCCTAATCATGTCCCAAACATGCCTAAAATAATTGATTTTTTTAACATTTGCCCAAAACAATTGATTTTTTAATGAAAAATCGCCACGATTTTTCTTATAATGTGGCGAGGAGTTTTTCGACGATTTACTCACCACCTATTTTTGCTCTCGAGTACTCGTAGAGTTTTGCATCATTGCCTCATACTGAGTTGGTGCTCAAGTGTTGGGGGGTTGGTGTATCCAATAGGTCGGTGCCTACTAAGTTTGTAAGAGAACTTTATATAAGCAATATTTTGTAGTGGTTTTCTCGCAAAAGGGTTTCCACATAAATCTTGTGTTCTTCTTGCATTCTTATTTGTTGATGTTGTGCATTTAAAGTTATTGTGGTTGTTAAGTTGAAAAATAAAAGATAGTCTTATACTAATTCACCCCCCACGCCCTCCCTCTCAATTTAAGTGTGTGCTCATCTTCATCCCATTTCAAAAAAGTCGCCATTTACAAATACTTGAGGAATTGACTTTTTATAAAACCATCGCTTAACACTTTCCTAATGATCATGCATCTAGTTTCTAGTGTTTTCTCTTGGTTCCTCCAATTTCAGCAATTTGATTAATGGAGAGGTCATTTTCTTATAGTTCAATTCAATAAAATCAAGGGCTAAGAGTGCTATCAATATCAACATTCTTGCTTTTCTACCATACACTAGGGTGAATGGGTAGCATCCTATTTATTCTTTGTGCATAATTTGTCATCCCACAAAGCTTGTTGAAGGTTTAGCTGCCATTGTAGGTGGCTTTTTACACCAATCCTCTTAATAATCCTAATCAAGTTCTAGTTAGTTGATTCAACCAAACCAGTTTTGTAGAAATAGTAGTTAGAGGTCTTCAAGGATATATCCTATATTCAATGTCAAATTGTGAAATTTTCGCCCCAAGAAATGCCTTGGCATCATCCATGATGATGGTAGTAGGGACCCCAAACCTAGTAACTATTTCCTCCAAGAAATCGATAATCGATTTTCTTGTTGTAATGTCCCCGTTTTCATAAAAGATGATTTGTGAACAATGCCTAGTTTCCAAGTTCTTTTGAAAGCTAACTAGTGATCAAGGGGGATCTCCAAAATTCTTGGAGAACACAGAATCAATCTTGCAAAGTTGTTGTTGGCAATGAGCTCAATTGGCCTTGGTGAACCACATTTTGACCTTTTGGGAGCTCTCCAAACTTCTTGAAGGAGCAAGCTACTTTTAAAAAGTCACCCAATTGCCTTTGATCATCGTCCCAAGTCTTTAGCATCATGTTGGTATGATTAGAATTTGATTTCTATGTCATTTTAATGCTTTCTACAGCATTTGGTATGATCAGAATTTGTTGTTGTAGCCACCAAGGTTCAAAATCCCACTGGGTCATTGTGATTGCGAGAATTGTGCCCTCGCTGATCCATTGCACTCATGGATTTGAACTTTCACGTTGATGCTGATGGCATTCATGCCAATGACATAGTGATCCAAACCTACTATTCATGTTAATGTTGTGCATTCATGCCAAGGATGAGGTCTCCCGTTTGTGGCTTCACCTAGCTCGGGTCAAGCTAAAAATTCTTGCATTCACCAACCAAAAAAAAAACACTAAAGTGACACTCTTAAAAAAAATACAAAGGATTCACAATTCCTTAAAATAAATTAAAATCAAAAAATAGTTCATTGTTTAGATTGGCACCAAATGAGAAACAAATTTGATGTATGGGACCTCCTTCAAGCTTAGCCCACAACGGGATTGGTTTTTCATTTAGCTTATATTATATATATTGTTCAACAAGGTGTACATATGCAGCCCCTTTTAGAATCAAACCTATTCCTCCTCTATAAAGTACACAACAATCCAACATCAGGCCCAATAAAGCTGTACTTTATAGAAACATTTGCAAAAATTAAAACTGTGAGCAAACAAAATGAAGAAAAAACACAAAGCTATTGCAACTTAAAACAAAGTGCCCAACATACCATAATGTCTGATCGATCTTGACTTTGATATCCTGTTAGGCAAAGGCAAAGGGACTTGCTACCTGGAATGCCTCTGAAATCCTTTACTGGTCTGTACAAGATCTACAAACATAACAAGAATGATTAAGATATTGTGTGTAAACTATTTCTTCAATGTGAAAAGCTTGGGTACATAACTACAAAAATAATGTGGATAGCTAACATTGTTATCAGTAAATAGCTAACATTGTTATCAGTAAACAAAATAAAGAAATTTTATTTCCAACAATACCAAAATGTTAAATAGAAGACATTTTAGCATAACAAACACTTTACAAAACAGAAATATTAGAGATTGAAAGTTCATACACATAGTGGAAGATAGACGAGCATATAATATTAAATTATAAGCATCAAACTAGTTCAAGTTCTGAAAAACACTAGCTCATTTCAATTTTGAAACTTGGCAATCCAAAGGGCAGTAGTCTAATGGTAAATGCAATGCATGCATATTTGAGAGACCCAAGTTTAAATACCATTTCATGCTAAGATAGCCTGCCACTCGGAATATATCTCCCTGATAAAGTAGCACCATGATGATGCAGTCTAATGCAGATGCCATGATAAAGCAGTGTTGAGAAGTCAACATCCAGATATGGACCCAGTGACATCCTAAATTTACTCTATCAAAGAAAGGAGCTTGACAAGAACTCTACCATTATAAGTTCATATTAATTGTGCAGAAGATTTAACCAAGAGCAAAAGAAAGATATTTTCAATATCAAGGAATGGATTAATACAAAAAAGCAGCTAGACTGTGCTGTGATTTTTTAATTCCGGGTAAATTATCAAAAATGTTTCCCAATGAAAATCTCAAATCAGTTATAGATATATAGATATCTCCATACAATGACTTGCTACAGTCATTGCTAAACAGCATAAATTAGGTAATCAAATTTGGTGAGTTCTATAACATTATATTACAATATCCACGTACATTGCATGTAAATATTAGTTCTGATAAAACTAATATACGGACATGGTAAACATAACTGGTGAAGATTAATATAGTTAATTTCACACATTTTCTTATAACAAAGAAACACACACTCGTTGAACGGAATGAGCTCAAGTAGCAAATGTGTACCTTCTTTCAAAGTGGAGGTTCAAGTTCAAATCCCAAGCAAAATATTTAAGAGTCAACTTGAGTAAAATGTTGCAACTAAACCAGAGGTTACCCCAAAAAGGGGTATTTACCAAATCAGAATAAGAGAAGGTTAAAGAATTAATTAAATCATAATTGGGATATGAAAGGGTGTGATGGTTTAGAACCCACTTTCTAGAATATTGTATAAACTAGGGAATACAATAAAGGAAGAGGAACTCAAGTAATCCAAGGAAGATAGTGGATAGGCAAGCAACATGCATTTGAGAAGAGACACAAAATGTGTCTAGCTTAAGGCACAAAGTACACTTCAGACTATCCTAGCCAAGGCTATTGAGCATGAATACATGTGTTTATTTTCCATAGTTCCACAGAGTTTCCTGACGAGGGGATGCAGGGAGATGTGGACAGGTTTTGAGGAGGGAGGACCAAGGGACTAAGTTTGGGGACGACAGGGGGACAATGGCGACGTGGCAATGGGGTGGCGACACTGAAATAAATATAGTACTAGAAAAAATAGTTATAAAAAGATGTTAAGTATAAGAATTACAAATTAAACTTTGGAAAACTAGTTTTAAGCATTTGAATTTGGAAATGAACATTAACTTGACATCACTCCTCTTCTTGGTCTTCATCTTGCTCTTCAACCCTCTTGCTCTTCATTCTCACTCTTTCACCTTACACTCTCACACTCACACTATTAGCTTCATGTTGATTTGTTTTTAGTGAATTGAAATGAGGATAGGAGGCAATTTTATAGAGTTTGTGGGATTTAGGTGGGGCCCATAGGCCTCTAGGGTTTGGCCTTGGGCACAAAAAAAAATGATTTTTTTTTAAAAGATTTTTTTTTTGGTCATTTGGTCGCAAGAGATGCCTAGGCATCTCAAAGACAATCCTAAGACAACTAGGAGTCCCATAGACATCTTGAGGACAACCCAACATCCTCGAAGTCCCAACAACTTCTTGGAGACGGCAACGTTGGTGGTTGGGGGACTTCCCCCCAAAGTCCCCAAGTCTCTGAGACAAGGACATCTAGGAAACGCAAGGTTTTTGGAGGCGGGAGGGGGGAGACACGTCCCCATGGAACACTGGTTTATTCAAACGAATTCCTCTTAGATTGTGGTCGTCGCTTAATGAGCTTATGCCACAAATTATTCATCCGATTAGAGTAGCCATTCCAGAGAGTGCCTCAGATAAATATTGGCTTTGTTGTCATTTCAATACATTTGAAAAACATGTGTGATTTTGGGATATCTCTGGTTAAATCCTTTGAAATTGTTAGTTGATGCACTTTATTAATATACCTATTTCCAAAGACATACACTGTTTTGTCTAAATAAAAGTTTAAAGGCTTAAAAACAAATTAATACATTTTTATGCTGAGAGACATTCTTACAGTCACAGACACTAAGAGTTTGTGTAAAGAAAAACTCCTCAAGTAAAAATTGACATGCAGGTGGCAATTTTTTTAATCAATTTATTAAATCTTGGGTAAATCTTTAACTTAATAAAATTGATCAAAAGTTATCACAATAAGAAAGTAAGTAAAAAAGAAATAATCTAAATTTACTATTTCATGTAAAAGTAAGTTTCTAAATTAAGATATTTAAAACTAAAAAATAACATATTTAAAACTAAACAATAACATATTTGAAACTAAAAAATATTCAAGATCTTTTTAAAAAAAAATATTCCTCACATTTAAAAAAAAAGATATTCTTGAAATTTTCTATATATATTTTTTAAGTAATCTTATCTACTAAAAATAATATTAAAAGATATTCCTCACATTTTTTTTAAAAGATATTCTTCACATTTTATATATATATATATATATTTAAGTTATCTTATCTACTAAAAACAATATTTATTTATAAGAATAAGATATTAAAAAATATCTAAAAAATTACTACTCATAAAAGAAAGTTTCTAAAATTTAAAAAATTAACTACAAAAGAAATTTTCTAAATTTACTATTGAATACAAAAGTAAGTTACTAAACTAGCATATATATATATATATATATATATATATATATAATTTTTATAATATGTATAAAATACGTATAAATGCCCAGATATATCCTTCTGGAGGCATTTGTTTTTAATAATTTTTCTCACATAAGATGTGCAATAGACACCTCCAAAGAATATATCTCAGCATATTTTATATATATTATCAAAATAGTATATATATGCTAGTAAATATTTACTTTATAGAATAGTACAACCTATTGCCCATATTGAATATCATTTGATTTCTCTAACATCTGATTTCAAATTTGGGACTTTTGTGAATGACAATTTGGTATTAGTGCTATATTTCCTATGCCATATTTGTTACCATGTAAATATTTTTAAGCTGGTTTGCGTAAACTATCGAATCTCCAATCTATATCTGCACAGTCACACATAAGAAAGTTTAGAGTAGTTGCAAACACCTTATTCCAACAACTGTGATTTTGGGGTTGGACTAACCATTTAGTTTTGCTGAGGCCCATCCTTCCATTGCCAAAATAGATGACTAAAAACAGCTGATACCATATGTTTACCTCATTATAAGTTTTTGGTGATGCCATTTGGTCTTACCAATGCACCGTCTACATTTCAAAGTTTGATGAACTCCATCTTTAATAAATTCTTGAGGAAGTTTGTATTAGTATTCTTTTATGATATATTGGTTTATAGCAAGACATGGGAAGAACACTTGCAGCATGTAGATCAAGCATTACAAGTTCTTGAAGATCATCAACTCTATGCTAAGCCATCTAAGTGTGATTTTGGTCTCAACGAGGTGGAGCACTTGGGACACAGTTTCACATGAAGGAGTAAAGGTGGATCTTAACAAAATTAAGGCTATCATGTAATGGCCTATTCCTAAAACCATTAAGAAATTGAGGGGTTTCTTGAGATTGATTGGATACTATAGAAGATTTGTGAAGAATTTATGGTTGTATAGCAGTACCCCTCACAGCTTTATTGAGGAAGGATCCTTTTCATTGGAATGAGTCCGCTAATGCAGCATTTGAGAGATTGAAGGAGGCTATGTGTACAACTCCAATGCTTGCCACTTCAAACTTCACCAAGGATTTTATAATGGAACATGAGGCTTCAAGAAATGATAAAGGAGCAATTCTCATGCAGAAGGGTCAATTGCTTTTGAGAGTCATCAATTAAAAGGTAAAAAATCAACTCAAACCTATTTATGAGAAGGAAATGTTAGCTACTCTTCATGCAATAAAACAATGGAGGCCTCATCTAATGGGTAGACACTTCAAGGTTAAGATAGGTCATGATAACCTGAAATATTTTTTGGAAAAAAGATCATCTTTTGAAGAGCAACAAAAATGGGTCACTAAGATGTTGGGATATGACTTTGAGATTGTATATAAGAAAGGGAAGGAAAATATTGTGGCAAATCCACTTTCTAAGAAGGATGAGAAAGATGAAGCTTTATTGTGTGCCATTTCAATATTACAAGCAGATTGGGTGGTAGAAGCCAAAGCAGAGTGGCAAAATGATGATGCTACAAGCAATCTCATTCAACAATTAAAGAGTGATCCTAGTAGTTCAAATAAGTTTTGTTGGAAGGGAGATACTCTATGGTATAAAGAGCAATTGTATCTCTACAAGAATTCCACTCTTAAAGACAAGATTATCATAGAGCTTCATGAGTCTCCAATTGGTGGTCATTCAAGATTTTTGAAAACATATCATTGATGTCAAGCAAGTTTTTTTTTTTTGGAAAGGGCTAAAAGGTGATGTTCAAAAATTTGTGGTTGAATGTTTGGTTTGTCAAAGAAATAAAGGGGAGACAATTAAGACATCATGTCTCTTGCGGCCCTTAGTTATTCCTAGCCAACGTTGAGAATAAGTATCCATGGACTTCATCACAAGGTTTCCAAAATCTAAAGATAATAATGTCATCATGGCAGTAGTAGATGACCTCACTAAATATGCACATTTCATTGTGTTATAACATCCTTTTACAACAAGTACAGTGGTGAAAGTTTTTTTGGAGAATATATAAAAGCTACATGGTACACCTAAGGTTATTGTCAATGACTATGATTCTACATTTACTATCACTTTTGGTTAGATTTATTCTCTTGTTTGAGCACTCAATTGGCCCATAGTTCTTCACACCACCCTCAATTTGATGGGCAAACGAAATTTGTAAATAAGTGTTTGGGAGAATATCTACATTGTTTCAATTCAGATAAATAGTTTCAATGGGTAGATTGGCTACCATTAGTAAAATGGTCGTATAACACTTCCTTTCATAGTTTATCAAAAATGTCTCCATTTATGGCACTATATGGATAATAGCCTCCTTCCATCACATCATCAGTGAAGGTGTCACCAAGAGTTCAAGCATTGGAGGACCACTTGCTTCATCAACAACGGGTACTCTCAAGACTCGAGAATTTAGTTATGGCACAAAATTGAATGAAACAACAAGCAAACCAACACCATAGTGAAAGAAGTTTTGAAGTTGGGGATTGGGTCTACTTGAGATTGCAACCTTATAAGCAAATGTCATTGAAGCAACAGAAAAAGACCAAGTTGTCTCCAAAATATTATGGCCTATACCAAATCATGCAAAAGACAGGTAGTGTTGCCTACAAGTTGGAATTGCCACCAACAACAAAGATACATCCAACTTTTCATGTTTCTTGTTTGAAGAAGGTAATTGGGCATAATATCCCTACTCAAAAAATATTGCCAAAGCTCAATAAACAAGAAGAATCATATTGGAACCAAAGTTCATTCGTCAAACACGCACAAAGAAGCTAAGGACTAGAACACTTAATGAGTATCTCATCCAATGGAAGAATTTACCAATTGAAGATGCCACATGGGAGGATGAGGAGTTCATTTAGAAGAATCCACACTTAATTAGCATTGAGGTCAATGCTTCTCTAAAGAGGGGAGGAGGGGGGAAGGCATGCTACACCCTTAATATCAGTGTGCATAGGGTTATGAAAAGTCAGCTTGTAGCTATCTTAACTCTAAATTAAGTCATATTATCACTATTATACTATTATTTAGTTATTTAGGTCGGCCTAAGGCTTATATAGGGCTATCTAAGTTAGTCTAGGTGATATCCTAGGCATAAATAAGGTATATATAGGAGATAGTGAGCCTTATTTCATCATCATATTGCTAATTGTGTTCTCATTTCCACGTCATTGATGGCACAAAGGGGTGGGTTGAGTAAGAGGAGTTTGGGTCCACTCTGGTATGACATGCTTCATATTTCAGATGATGAGTTTGATTGGACTCTAGGGGGTATCATAGGGGCACAAGGGAAGTTATTCAATGTTGTGGATGATGGATTTCCAGGTATGACATTTGAGGCGTACCAGCACAGTACTTGGAGTTGGCATGATGGAGTTGATTTATAGAGTTGGGATCCAGGAATTCCATTGTTGGTTGATTAGTTTCATTGGTTGATAGAGTTTGACAGCCTCTTGAGTTCTAGTTGCATACAAAGGTTATGGGATTGCACATGTTGCAGGATCATTTCAAATTCGGGTGGTTGGTGAACAGGTGCAATTGATTCTCAATTCAAACTTCAAATGTTGTGGCAGTTGAGATGGTTTGGCAGCTGCGGATTGCTGAAGGGCAAGCAATCTTTGGGAAGGGAGGATTGTCATGCCCTCGAATTGGAAGTATCATGATTTAATTAATTTAATTGATTAAGTTGTCCAAATTAATGATATTTCAAAAGGATAGCTTAATTGATTATTTTAATTAAAATATTAGATTAATTATTTATAAAGTTATTCCAATAAATTAATATCTTAAGGATAACTTTATATTTAATTTATTTAATAAAATGACTAAATAAAACAATGAATCATAGTCACTTAAAGGAATAAAATAATATTTTATTCTAGAAGCTTCTTGGAGGTGAGTGAGAATTCTTTATAAGGAGCTGATTGCAAGCCATTTGGATCATGTCTGGGATTATTTCTATTTCTCCTACCTGCATGGTAAAAGTTGAGGCTTGCACTGCTCGAGGGTTTGAAGACTCTAGAGTACCAGGTTCAATTGTGAAAGATCAACCCTAGCTAGAGTTTGTTGAGAAATCCATCTAGGGTTTCTACAAGTGCTTCACTGGAAACATTTAACAGGTGCAATAACTGATGTATTAGTGCCCTTCTGACAGGATTTCTGAATTGGTGTGATAGCTGGTTTATTATCACATCTTCATCATTGGAGCAGCTGAGGTACTGTTGCAATCATCATTTCATTTGGTAAAGCAACTGATGTATTGTTGTGATCAACATTTTTGAGAGGAGGAGATATTCTCAGTCTTCTTCATTGGAGCCAAATTTAGTGGCCAAAGGCCAAATTTGGAGAAATCGATTTGAGGAGAATCACTTGCAGATCTTGTGAAGTCATTTTCAGTTTAGGAGTTCATCGATTTTGCTTCTTGAAGGACGAATTCATAAGCTCAAGGGAGATACGATTCTGCTGGTTATAAGCATCGAATTCTATCTCAGCCTTGGACAATTTTGTAAGAGCAGCTGACAGGGAAAATCATGCAATTGAGCCAAGTGCTGGCGCTACATGGGAAGGTTCGATTTGATGGTTAAAGGCTGACAAAAATCAATAGAGGCTTCATTTATGACCACTGGCCTTCTTCTATCCCAGCTGCTGCCATTTTGCATCATAAGGACGTCGTCTACAGGAGTTTGATCATTTTCAGTCTGCTGCTAGCACAGATATCAGACGTCACTTCCAGGTTCTAAAATCTGATTCTAACTATTTCATGATTTGGATGTGTTTGCATTGAATAAAGTGGGAGTATTGGCATTGTATATGTGAGTCTTAATCGCTGTCCTAGAACAGTGATAAGTCACTGTAGTTTCAGTCAATAAGTCTAGAAGTTCGCACATGTAGGAAGTCAAATAAAAGGCATATTTGTTAAGGTCTGATTTTGACAATGTTGCAATCATTTACATTTCACTTCCAGCATTGTAACAAGTTGTAATCCATTGCAATATTATGATAGTGGAGATTGGAGTTTGACAGCAAATTGTTTGTTAAAATGCTCCTTTGCTGTAGGTGTGCTTTGCATGGTTAGGATGCATGACAAATGCTTGACTAGATGTCTATTAGCTGTAGTTGACAATTACATGCATTTTCAGTCTTATTTGAAAAAGCCAAAAGAGACATTTGCATTTCATATCAGTCATTGAGTAGATGCATATTGAGTCTATTTCAGCTTATGTAGTCTTTATATGCTATTCAAACACAAACAAACAAGCATACAGCAGTTGAAGACTTTGATTGACAAATGTTTGACGAAACATCCAAGGCAGCAAACTGAAAAATTACATCAGAATTAGCAAGGGACATTACAATAGATGTCTATCAAGAATATCTCTTAAGCAACAACAGAATTAGCAGCAAGGATATTAAAAACATTTCAAAAAGGGAACAAGACATCAGTATAAGGCTAAGCAGCAACAGTCACTTAGCATCTTTACCAACATCCTTCTTATCAAGATCAGAAATAAAGCCTTCAATGTCCTTTTTAATAAAGCAAATTTCTAAAGTAGAACAATCTTTAGACTTCATTTGCATGGATATTATCTCTAATATCCTTTATTTGTTTCTGCATTTACATTTTCCTAAGATACCGATTCACCTTGCCTAGCCTCTAGGTCATGGGCTAGTCAGACCCGAGTCCAAGGTCCGGGTTCGGTCGGGCCCACAGTCGGGCCCACAGACTGTGGGTCCGGAAAAGGTTTGGATCACAGACTGTGGGTCCAGTCTTGATGGACTCACAGCGAACCCAGTTCAAACCCGGGAATTTTCACGCCCAATCCGTGGATTTGACCACTTTTTTGCAATTTTTTAAAGATTTTTTTACTTGCTTTTTGACTTTTAAACAATAAATATTCCTCCCAACCCTAATTCATGCCTCCTAACACATGAAATAGGTAAAAACATACTCATTTATCAATTTGTGAATGAAAAACAAGATTTTTTACCTCCATTGCTGAACTTTTTTCTTGCTTGCACAAGCACGAAGAGAGTTGAAGGCTGATCATTGATTGTTCGAAGTTGGTTGTTGTGCTATTCCTAAGCACTTGCAAGTGTTCATTTGATGCCAAGAAGATCATAGAGGAAAATATTTTCAAAAGAGGTAGGTTTTTTGAAGATTTTTGGTTTTTATTTTCTACATTTTTTTTACAAATGAACTCTTTGGTTTTTATTCTTCTAGGTGTCTATAACACATGTTCAATTTTTTTAAATGAATTAAGTTATTTAGTTTCAATACTTTGAAATTTTGAATAAATGGAATGTGTTGGGCCTTAGGTATTACAATGGCAACTGGTTCTACCTCCTCAAGCTCAAACCAATCTCGTTTCAAAACAGACCCAAACTCTCCCCTTTGGAAATATGTTGAAATGATTCAACAACTGAAATATTCCGAGCCAAATTTTTTTGTTTTTCAATTGCAAGTTACAAACAAAACACACCCGTTAAAGTTAGCTCTAAACCAAAATGATGCTGAAGCAACTCTAACCAGAATGTACACCAAGATCCCGATGTGGGCAAGGTGTGAGCATTGGTCAAAGGATCTGAATTGAAATGCTTATACAAAAACTCTAACCAAGAATGTGCCCGCGAAGGACAATCATATGGTCAGAGGATCTTCTACTACTACAAGTGCTGAAAGCAAACTCAACACCAAGTATGTGCTACCCAATCCAGTATGGAAATGAGGCGACCATATGGCGGAGATAAAAAAGAATTACAATGCAATTAAGGGAAATAAGCAAGAATGGTGGAGTACTCGACGTCAAGAATGTGCTTTCCAACCCGATACGGAATGGGAGCTACCATATGACGGAGATATAAAGAAATACAATTGCGTCTACAGAATGTAAAGTAAGACTGAAAGAAATGCTGACAGTACTACTGTTCAGCTTACAATGAATATTTAAATGCCTGCAAGATCAAGTATTAGAGCTCTTCAAATTCCTGCAACAACAAGGAATCTTTTACAAAGCCTTTAATGATTTCTTAACTCCGATCCAAGAAGGAAAATGCAGATTTCTCAAATCTGGTTATGACAGACCTGCACTTTAAAATTTATAACCAGCAACACAGGGATTCAATGAATAGCTCAAAACTAACTCAACTCTCACTCAAATTTCATGATCTCTGATGCAAAATGCCCCCAGTATGAAGGCGCCCAAGTTAACAGCAGGAACTGACTCAAAAAACAGATATTAATTAATGCCACGAATTCCAAGATAATGCAGATGGTACGGCCCAGCAAAAGGGCGATTTCACTATATAAAATCAGGTTCTTTCTTAAAAAATCTACAACTTGGCAAAAAGGGTCGCCCTTCCTAGACAAGCTGAAATATGCAATACCCAGAATGATATTTTTTGATATTTTTGATTTATGAATAAAAACTACAATCTGCTGTAAGAAAAATGCAATTCCCGAATCCCTCTAATATGCATTAAACTGAATTTCAGAGCCACACAAGACTAAAATGCAGAAATCTCACACTAAATCACTCAACTACACTATCTCACCACTAATCGCTATCTTTCAAGCGAGAAGCAATGCCAAGCTAGCAGGCTAACATTCCTTGAAGCAATCCCACAGCCAAGCCGGCAGCATAACATTCCTGTAGACAAAAGATCCCAAATGAGAACCAATGGCTTCCCTTTATAATTTCCAGTTGACCTTCTCGAAACCCTAATCTTCTTTTTTTTGAGTCAAACCCTAATTTCTCCAATAGATGGCGTCCCACTTTCCCAAGCAGTACTTGACTTTTAATTATAAATTTTTTCTCTTCCTTGAAGTTGGTGTCCATTTATACTTGGATTAAATCTTTTAAAAAGAAATATAATTAATTCCTTCAATGAGGCGCCCACCCATAAAGAACACCTTTTAAAACAACTTAAAGTGAAGTTGCTAGGCCAAGGGGGTCAATGTTAAAATATAACATTAAAACATGACTTAATTAAAATAATTCGACTTATCTCTCCAGTTATGCCCCAAAGCCAAAAATGAGTAAGCCAACTGATCAGTCTGAAATGGAAAGCCCACCGAGCCGAAACCAACAGGACCACTGCCAGAAATAGAATTTACTAAAAATAGTAAATTCCTAAAAATGCTCAGAATGCCTAGAAAAACATATCATTGCGAAGCTCTCTGAAAACCCAGAAAAAATCCGCCATTGAAACAACCAACCTCAAGCAAGAGCGTCCTTCGAAACATGAAACCCTAATTTCACCTTCGGAATAGCCTACGGGTCTCCAGAATAGGCCAACGGTCAATGGAAAGATCATGCTCGAGAAGGGGACATTACAACAACTTCAAAGTGGTGGAGGAAATGTTTGGATTTGTAGTCATTGCAATGTTCAATTTTCGACCTCATATAGTCGAGTGAAAGGGCACTTGTGCAAGATCCCTAGACTATTACACAGGTAATTGGTTAATAAATCGATGTATTAAACAATGAGCAAGACGCTCAATAAATAGTTTACAAGATTTACAAAAAACGGAAAGTTTCTAAAAAGAAACTCCAGATAAGATCGGAGACGATCTTATCACTAAATTACAATAAATTACAATATTGAGCATTAATAAATAAATAATAAACATTATTTTAATACCCTCCCTTAATGCTCAATCTATCAACTACACCAAGATGCCCCCTTAATTTTACAAACTTATATGTACTGAGCGACTTGGTGAGAATGTCTGTTGTCTGATCATTTGTCGGAACATACAGCAACTAAACTGATCCGTCTTCAACCAGCTTCCGAATGAAATGACAATGAGTTTCCACATGCTTGGTTCGCTCATGGAAGACCGGATTCTTGGCAAGTTTGAGAACTCCCTGATTATCACAGAACAAGGGAGTCGGACCTACTTGAGATATTTGCATATCCGCAAGCATCCGGCGAAGCCAAACTGCCTCACATGCTGCTTTTACTACTCCCCGATACTCTGCTTTTGTCGAGAGCCACTGCCTGCTGCTTCTTACTAGTCCATGTGACTGCACCGATCCCAAATGAACACATACCCAGATGTTGATTTCCTGTCATCAATCGAATCCAATCAATATGTAGCTTTTGCAAAACTCAAGTCGTCTAGTAGCGAGAAGATAGATGAGGCTCCTACTAGTTAACGAACAATGTTTCATCTACACAGGTGAATCGGACTTAGCTGACAATTTAAGCCCTTTTTCCATGGGTGTGGAGGCAGGTTTGCAATCCTGCATTCGGAACTTATCCAGAAGACTTCGAGCATACTTGGACTGGGAGATGAAAATGCTCTCTCTGTCTGCCAAACCTCAACACCTAAACAATAATGCAGGAGGCCCAAGTCTGTCATGTCAAAAGTTTTGCACAAGTCTGTTTGATCTCAGTGATCAAATGTGCCGAACTGCCAGTAATGATCAAGTCATCCACGTAGACAACAACAAGCAAGATCTCATTACCAGTATTCTTGACATACAGGTTCGAGTCAGATGGACTCCTCTGAAAGCCATGATCTGTGAGGTACGTGTCAATCTTAATGTACCAAGCCCGAGGAGCCTGTTTCAGGCCATAGAGTGCTTTGACCAATCTGCACACCTTTTGTTCTTGACCAGCAACTTTGAAACCTGGAGGTTGCGTCATGTATACTTCCTCCTTCAACTCACCATTGAGGAAAGCACTCTTCACATCCATCTGATGGACCTTCCAACCAAACTGGGCTGCTAAGGCAACGACGAGCCGTATGGTACTCATTTTGGCTGTAGGAGCAAAGGTCTCCTCATAATCAATGCCTTCTTTTTGTGAGAACCCTCATGCAACCAGACGACCTTTGTACTTGTCAAGGGTTCCGTCAGCTTTGTACTTCACCTTGTACACCCATTTGCAGCTAATGGGGTTCTTCCCTGAAGGAAGATTGGAAAGGACACAAGTGTGATTCTTCTGAAGACTTTGGTATTTTGATTCCATCGCCTTTTCCCACTCAGGTATCCCTTTTGCCTCTGAATATGTCTGAGGCTCATAAACACTGTGGATGTTAGCCATGAGAGCAAAATTCACTATAGACTGTTGTTTGCTCTTGTTTATGGATGATCTACCCTCAATGAGCTCATCAGCACGAAGATCACTGATAGTCTTAGCCCACCATTTCGGTCGGAGAGTAGATGTGCCAACATCAGATGCAACAGGAGGAGCTGGATCTGGCTGTGGATCTGGAACAGGTTCAGCAGGGAGATTATCATCTGGAGGAAACTTAGGTTGAGCATCATCAAAGACTAGGTCTTCGTCATCCCTCCCATCAGGTGAACCTAACGGAAGTCGGACGCCCACATCGAGCCTCTAGAGGTATTTGATCCTCGATCGCAATGTGAAGAAGAGTGAAATGGACCTCGTTCCTCATCAAAGACAACATCCCGACTGAAGATAAGACGACGCTGTCTATATCAATTTATATGCCTCAGGGTTTGCTCACTGCATCATGTGAACATGAGTTTCGGCTCTTTGAGTCCAAATTTTAGTGCGCTTTGGCCTCTCGAAATCAAACATACACAAGAGTTTAAAAATCTTCAAATGATCATCCAGTTTAAGTAATTGCACTAAACTTCCTCAGGAGTCTTCCCCTTAATAGCATGAGTGGGTGACCTATTAAGGAGATAGACTGAAGTATTGACTGCTTCTGCCCAAAACTTGGTAGGAACACTCCTGTGTTGCAACATAGAGCGAGCCATCTCCCCAACAATCAGACCATTGTGTCGCTTCTACAACACCGTTTTGCTGAGGAGTGTAGGGTGTGGTTAACTGACGCTTTATCCCATGAGTATCACAGAAGTTGGAGAATGCACTAGAACAGAATTCCCCCCCATTATCTGACCTAAGAGTTATAATACAAGAACTGGACTCTTTTTCAACCAAGGCCTTAAACTTCTGAAATACATTAAAAACCTCTGATTTCTGTTTAAGAAAGTACACCCACATTTTCCTACTATAATCATCAACAAAAAGTAGAAAGTACTTGCAACCAATTATAGAAGAAGTAGACATAGGGCTACAAATATTAGCATGAACTAATTGAAGTACCTTAGAAGCGCGCCAAGAGTTGCCATCCTTGAATGGTGTGTGATGCTGCTTCTCGGCCTGACAAGCACCACAAACACCCTGATGCTGAGTCTGAATGTCAGGTAAGCCATCTACAAGTCCCTCTCGAGCAAGCTGAGAGAGATAGTGCACGTTCAAGTGCCCGTACCACTGGTGCCAAAGACTGGTGATAGCTGAATTTCTGGCTGCCAAGGCTAACTCCGGAGAATCACCAGTGTCCACAAGCCTGTAAAGGCCATGATCCTCTATCCCAACGGCCACCGTTGTGCGAGACTCATGATCTACAATTGAACATCTGTGCGAGCTGAACACCACATCCATCTGGGGAGAATGTCGCATTATCTGGCTGACTGAGAGAAGATTGAGCTCGATATCAGGTACATAATACACGTTGAGGAATATGAGATCCCTCCCGCCAGACTGAACCTGAACAGTGCCTGTGCCGACAACTGTGTATTCCTCACCTCCTCCAAAAATCACTGACTCAGTGCAAAGGGAAAAGTCTGTGAACCAGTCACGCCTATGTGAGAAATGACGCGAGGCACCAGAATCTATGTACCAAGCAGAGGATTTGACAGGTCTGCGGGCCTTTTTGCCATCAGTGCATAAAAGGCAGATTCCTTCTGCTCAGAGTGCTCGGCGACATTCGCTTTCTGCTGAAACCCTCCCTGCTTCTTTTGCTCAGAAGCCAAACGAGCACGACAATCTTTCTTGATGTGGCCAAATTTATGACAGTAGTTACACTGAACATTTTTCTTCTTCGGGCTGGTGGAGGTCTGACTTGAGCCTTTCTGCTATGAAGGCTGACCTTTCCCTTGATGCTTCGGATGGGTTTTAACTACAAAATCCTGCTCGGTGGAGGATGATGATTCACTGCTACCGAACTGTTGTCTCCAACGATCTTGCTGCAACAGGATAGTGCATAGATTTGGAAACTTGAGATCAACATTAGCAGACATAATGTTGAGAGTCTCTATGAAGTGTTCATAGGACTTCGGTAGACTCTTCAGGGTGATCACGACCATGTCTTCCTCATCCATTTTCCGACCAATCACCTCCAACTGATCTCTTATCTCCTGGATTTTATTCAGGTGCGCTTGCAGAGTTGTCTTCTCATCCATCATGATAGAAAACAGCATATTCTTCAAGAAAAACGCACGGCTTTTGTCGGAAGTTTCATGCAAATCCTTCAAGGGATCCCAGATCTCCTTAGCTGATTTTCCAAGTGGAATCTGAGAGAGCTGATCATCAGTAACCGAAAGCTTAATAGCATGACGACTTCACGATTCTGCTCATCAAACTTACCCTGATCCTTACCCGCTGTGTCGGGACGAGTAGCTTTGCCGAGGATCATCTGATCAAGGCAGCGGTATTCAAAAATTGTCAGCATCCGCTGCTTCCAAGTGTTGTAATTTTTGCCATTAAATCTCTGACTGCCCTCCAGCATTAAATTGCTTAAACTGGCCATCTTCACGCTTTTCGAGGCACGAAAAACAAGGTACTGAGAAGAGGCTAATGCACGAAACTCGAGGCACAAATTCCAATGCAAAAAAAGAGGCAAATTCAGGTACAAACTTTAGAAAGTACAGTGTACTGATGGCACAAAATTCGAGGCACGGAAAACGATGCACCCAAAAAATTCGGAGACCAACCCAGTTGAGCTCTCGAAAAACCCACCAGGAATCTATGATCAAAAAAAATTTCTGACTTGAAAATCCGAGCCAAAACCCTAGACAAACTTTCAGAATGCCCTAGCCGCCATTGACAAACCAGAAAATTGCAGAGAATCAGCTCGAATTTGAAAAAGATCATGAAAAAAATATTGCAAATGTCTGGGCGACCACGAATCAAACAGAAAAGTCCCAAAAGACGAAGAAACGTGGCCAAAAACGACCTTGAAATCGCGGGCAGAATGCGTTTCATGCACAAGAACAGAAAATAAAATCGCGTCCTTGAAATCGCGTCACAGAAAATCGTGCGACCTTCGAAAATATTTAGAAATTGCCCACGAAAAACCAGAGACAATAATGGGCGCGGAAAAAAGAACAGAAATCCCACGCGATTTGCACCAGAAAGAGGCCCTCGATTTCAGAAGAAGAGAGACGCGAAAATGGATCTTTCAAAGGACGCGAAATGCAACCAGAAACGTGTGCTGCCAGAACAAAAACGCGATGCCAATACCATGAATTTTATTTGCCCAGAAGGAGCCCACGAATTTGAACCAGGAGAGCCACGAAAATTCAAAAAAAAAAATTCGAAATTTTGCTTACAGAAAATCTTAGAAGATTTTATTAAATTTTTAAGTCAAGAACTGAAAAAAATCTTTAAAAGATTTTTATGAATTAAAAATTCAATTTTGAGCAACCTGGCTCTGATACCATATTACACAGGTAATTGGTAAATAAATCGATGTATTAAACAATGAGCAAGACGCTCAATAAATAGTTTACAAGATTTACAAAAAACGGAAAGTTTCTAAAAAGAAACTCCAGATAAGATCGGAGACGATCTTATCACTAAATTACAATAAATTACAATATTGAGCATTAATAAATAAATAATAAACATTATTTTAATATGGACTAGGCATCAAAGCTTGTCCAGGTCTAGATAAAAAGGGCATTCCAGAAGCCCAAATATTGGCATATATTGATGAGCAAGAAAGAGCAGACAAAGTAGCAAGTCGTATTAAATCAAGTCATCCTTTGATAAAGAAAGGAGCTCGTGTCATGTCCCCGAAATCGTAGCACTAAAATGACAAAATACATATCTAAAATATTAATCATTTGACATCATTATAATTACAATTATCAAAAATAATATTATAATTATGATTATATTATAACTATTATTATATAATTACTA